>JAUZND010072880.1:0-16852 GCA_034780555.1 Coelogynopora nodosa
GAATACGTTCAAGTCAGACTTGAAATCTCAAGCATAACTTGAGATTTCAAGTCTGATTCATGAATACGGCCCTTAATATGAGTTCACAAGGTTTACAACATTTACATATTTTGAACATATCTTAGGCATAATATTAGTATTCTTAATATTGATCAAAAAATAATTTCGAACAAATTAAAAACATGTTTGTTTTTCAGAACTCTATAGTTCATATAGAAATGTTAGGTCAATTCATTAATCTAGTAATTATTGATAGAATTTTATCATTTCAAAAACATGTTTTTTAGTTTAACCCTCTACACTCAATAAATGTAAAAGAAATTTCGAATACTTATTAAATGAGAGGTAATGTTTATAGCTGACATTTAAGATATTCAGATCATGTCGAATTTTATACATGCTAAACTAAAAGAACATGTTTTGGAACTGATCTGATCAACATTTAATTACTAAAATTATTATCAGAGAATTTATATTAAATGTTGTCCATAAACTAGTTACCTCCTCTTTCATAAGCATACAGTTCACATTTGAACATAATCGGTCGCGTATTAACCCTATCTGCACCGGACGTTTTGGCCTCCTATAATTTATCAACCTTGTGGGTGGCTAAGAGTTATAAAACGTTGTACATGGGTAAACCAGAATGTTTTGTACATATTCTATTGGAAAAAAATAGATTTTTATATTAAAAAATTGAAAAAATAAATCAATAAAGAAATCGAATTTAACAAAAAATATTTTCTGCATGAAAACGCTTTGAAACAACAACATTTATTGATTCATTAAATAAACAGTTTTCTTTATTTTAACTCTCTTCATATAAACCACCTCATGATTTATTATATAAAACAACTATATTCCCTTTTATAAAACTAATTCTCTTTGCATTTATGTTTCACAATATAAAGTTTTGTCAATAATAATTTCTTTATTTGCGTTATTTGTAATATTTTTAATATTTGTGATTTAGACTGTTAACTCAACTTAGTTATAAAAAATATCAATAAATCATAAATCCCATAGTTTATCATCTAAAAGTTGCAAAAACATGATCTTAGGAAAAGTCATGAAAGCTTACACGGCTCCATTTGCCATTTGTTCATTAAATATTTACAGCAAATTTTTAGGAGAAGGGGCCTTAAAAGCCCTTAAAGCCCAATATGGGAATAACTATATCTATGCATCTATATTTCAGCAAAAAATTGTTAATGTTAACAATATTTATTAAGTTTAAAGTATTTTTTTCGGATAAATATGTTTTTGATTTGATCTAAAATGGTATCTTGATGAACATTAAGATCCTAATCGTTTGAACATAACTATTTCTTTGTATTTGAATAAATACGATTTACTAGACAACTATTGAAATTTCATTAAAGTCAGTTAAATTGCGCAGATGTGCAGTATACAAACACTTAAAGTGTGGTGTCAAATAGTCCCTTTTCCCCGCCCGTGGTAGTTCTAGGACAAACACAACAACGGATATCGGACCAACATTATTTGTAATAGTTATGTATATGTACAGCAGTAGTTTTAAAAATCTTTATTGAAATCAGCTGTCGATTACAGCAAAAAAAACTATGATTAATTTTATATATTTACTTTTAATTCGAAGAATGCTTAAGTAGTTCGAGTTGAATGTACACAATTGATTTAATTGACATATGACTAATCAGTATGGTATACATAGGCTCGCTTAAAATAATATTCAGTTTTAACGACTTTATCCTTCGAACATATGATTCAACATCGATTATTAATTTAATTATTACCAAATTTGAAAAGATTTCAAAGTAAACAAATATGATGTTTATGACAATTTTAAACAACTATAAGTATAATGTGAATTAACAGTAAATGTAAATAATTCCTATAACTAAAAAAACGTTCTATCAATATGTTTCAGTGTGGTCAGTGTTTGAGATTTTCAGTCATACAGTATATTACCTCGTATTATCTTTATTATATTATAAATACTTAAAAATACGTAGTCTATAGAGAGAGAAAAGAATTTAATCCATACCTTGTATCCATTAACAGGAGTTATTTGAAGTGAAAATTAAATTATATGATTTATACAAAACATTTCCGGGATTTATTTAAATATTATTATTTAATTCTTACTTGTTTTTTTGGAGTTATTTGGATAAGTCCCAGAATAATAATAAAGTAGTAATTAAACTATTAAAGAAAATTAGTATAGATTAATTTACATAATCTGTGAATATTCGAGTGTTATGTATTTAAATCCCGAAAGTATAAAATAAGCTATGAATTTTAGGGTGTCATGTTTTTAAATTCCGCAAGCCGAAGGCTTGAGTAATTTAAGTATAATAACACCCTACAATTTATAGATTACCTCATTTAATCCATGCTAATTTTCTTTAATGGTTTAAGTACAATTTTGAATATTCCGGGAGTTATCCAAATAAATCCCGGAAAATTAATATAGACTAAATAATAATATTTAATAATACTCAAATAAATCCCAAAAATGTTTTGTATAAATTATATAATTTAATTTTCACTTCAAATAACTCTTGTTAATGGATACAAAGTATTGGTTAACATATATACATAAACCACGGGCTTAAATTATTATAGTTAAAAGTTCAGTTTGTGCAGTATATCTTATTTAATCTTTAAGAAAATACAACTACATAGCTATCCGACTAGTAATCCGATTAGCATGTTATGTATAACGACTTTTAGGCTGTGATAAATATGATACACGTTCACACTTACACCGCATTATTCTGTGAAATGTCGTTCGAAAAGTTGGATTAAAAATGTGATAAACTATTGGGTTGAGCATGGAAGCTATGTAACCAATCCATTCCATCTTAGGTACCAAACCTTCGGTTACAGATCTACAGGCAACGCAGAAAAAGTCAGTCAGATAGATAACAAAAAATGGCAAATAGCAAACCACAAATAGTCCGAAAAGAATTCCGAGTACCTGAACTGCCTTTTGTCCCTTATGAATGTATGCCATGGCCTTGTTGGCCTTTTGTCTTTGATTAGTGTAACTTCCACGATGCGATGTTGAGGGAGAATTCGGAGGTGTATATAAATTGTTCTGGCTTCGCTTTATTTCAGGAGAATTAGGACAAGTGGAATTATGAAGAGGGTGCTCCCCGGAAATTTTAGAGGAATTGTGACTTAGGATCAGTGAGTTTTCAATACTATGTTGTTGTTGAAACATTCTTGAAGAATTGTTTAATCGGTTTGGTGGCGTCAAAAAACTTTTATGAAAGTTAGGAGCTGATAGGGAATGTGTATGACCAGCAACACACTGTTTCTCCGCGTTAGGTGTTATGTTAGCCAAAACAGCGGTAGTGTCCACACCACTAGTTGTAGAAACCCCACTGATGATAATGTTGACACTAGAGCTCGATGGATAGTCTTCAGAAACATCTTTTCTGATATGAGATCGAGAAGGTTTTTGAGCAATATCCTTTGAGTCAATGGCGGTTGAATTGGAACGTGGATGGAAAACAACGACTGGCGAGAGATGCGCGTGAGCTCGCTTGGCTTGTCTAACAATGGTACAAACAGTCAGAATGTAAGTAACTATCATTATCATCAGCGGCAGGACAAAGGTGACTACAGTAGCCGTAAGAATAAAGTAGACATTATTTGGCCCGCAACCTTTGAACGAACCAGCCTCTCCATCGTCCATTTGCAGGGCAAGAATAAAAAGTGGACATGCGATACAAAAAGGAACGAGCCAGGCAATGAAAATCTTCATAATGAGGGAAGACTTTCTTTTTGTACTGTGATAACGCAGTGGATTGTTGAGTGCAAAGTAGCGATCAATGGAAATGGTACAGAGATGAATGATAGTAGAGGCCGTAAAGAAAACGTCTAGACTATACCAGGCCAGACAGACTTCTCGTGGAACTTCAGGAATGTCACCACCTATCAAAAATAAGAAAAAAAGTACATGTTAAAAATAAGAAAAAGTACATATTAAAAATAAGAATAAAACAGTTTGTTATTTATAAAATAGTTTGTCTTATATAAAACCAACGTTTCTTATTTAAAATTATCAACAGTTGAAAAAGCAAGCAAAAAATGCGTCATAGAACAGTCAAAATGAGGGCGTAAAAATTGCACATTTAATTTGGTCAATGTCAGAAATTGTATAATTTCAAATTTTTAATAAAAATATCAAATTGTTCAATTTAATATATTATTTATATTTTTTCCAAAACATCTCTTTTAACAAAAATATTAAATATTACAAAATTAAAAAACAACTGAATAGAAATCGTTTTAAAAATATTATGGGTCTTTTGGAATATCTTTTTAAATCATAACCTATCAAAATTAATCAATAAATATGTTTTCACAAAATGTTCAGAATAAGATTTACATATTATTTATTAACAACTTTAATTTTTCCCAGATATATTTAATTTTACTCATATTGATTAAGTATATATTTGCCGACTAATATGATACTAATAACTATTATATTAACTCGGTTATAAGTTAATAATATATTTATGTTTTGCAATATTCCGAAGTATGTTAGGACAGATTATTTTTTATTAAAATTAAAGTAGTCAGACGGTCAAAAGAGCTTAATGTACGAAGCATGTTAACAGTTATTGACTTAATCAGTTAACATTAATCGACATGGTAAATTTTGTCACATTTTTTGTAAATATTATCGCTTTGTAGTATATTATGTCTATTATGTCTATTATGTCTATTATGTCTATTATCTCTATTATGTCTATTATGTCTATTATGTTTATTATGTCTATTATCTCTATTAGCTCTATTATCCTTATTATGTCTATAATGTCTATTATGTCTATTATGTCTATTATCTCTATTATCTCTATTATCTCTATTATCTCTATTATCTCTATTATCTCTATTATCTCTATTATGTCTATTATCTCTATTATCTCTATTATCTCAATTATCTCTATTATTTATATTATGTCTATTATGTCTATTATGTATATAGTACAAATAATATCAACTTAGTTTTCTGTCTTTATAGAACAATACATTGTTTAATAAAGTATTCCAAATAGTTTTTATTTCATCGTATAATATATATCAGAATTCAGTTAAATTTATATTAGAATTTTTCAAATTTAAATAATCACATTTTTCCTTGAACGAAAATAAACACCAACAATAATCCAGCTTGTAATATATTTACGTCAAAGGAGTGTGAACATAAACTAATAAGGCATTGCCTTTTATTGACAAGCGACGTTTTAATTTGTTACTTTGAAACCGAGAACTCTTTATTACTATAGGTACATATGGCCCAAATTTGATTATGTTTGTTTTAATGAATTGGAACAGAAAAACTAAACTGCATGCAGCTTATATAAAAAAATTAAGTAAAGAAAGTTTCTTATGATTCTCAGATAGTGGAAGTGGTTGACTTTTCTTATTTTCTTATTTTTGACAGGTTGCAACGAGAATAATATTGTATTTTGAAATATATTTTTAATCCGCGAAATAAAATAATAAATATTGAAACGTTTTGATTAAATATGATGTTTTTCTGGCTTTCTGTTATAATTATAAAACAAAAAATTAAGTTAAAAGTTTAAGATTATATCCAAAATGAAGACTAAATCCTTTTTCGTAATCTATACAATCAAACAGACAACTTAACTAATCCTTAGAATAATATCAGACAAGATTGCTGTGTCTAGTTTCAACAAAACCTTATACCTAGACTTCCCCAGGACAAATGTCAATTTCCTCAAAATTTAAGTCATATCTAGCGTACTAAATAATTTTATCCGACTTATTCAATCTGTATATTTTCAACAAGTTTCACTGCTATCTTTCTATTAAAATTATAATAAGCAATACAACTTATATAAAATAAACTTTAATTAATGGTAAATAATTATATATTATATTTTATTTAATTTTATTACATTTATAGAAATAAACGAAATTAATTATATAATTTATTTAAATTAAATAAATATGTTTAGTAACTTTTTCTAATAAAATTGTTTTATCAATTTAAATCTTGATTAATATACGTATAATTTACAATAACTCTTCTGGTCCGTTGATTGAAGAGAACTATAAGATAATAGATTTATACTGAACCCGAGGATCAATGCATAAGATGTGTTCGATCAAATCGGCATGTTTAAGACTCAAAGAATTAGACGGAATACTATGAGTCAAAATAAAGCAGATAATATAAAGTATGATATTTGAATAATTATATGTACAATTATTTTTTTAGTTGTAATATTTTTAAAGTTAAATATCATATGGTGATTTTTATTTAAAATTATAAAACTCTCTTTGGTCACGTTAGTAACACAATATATCAGTTTACTTGTCATCATTTTTTTAAATTATTAAATGTAATATACATCATAGAATAAATGTTATCCTTACTTAGGATATTTCTTCGTAAGTGATATATCGAAGTGATTTTATCCGACTAGAGAACAATAATATATTTATCTAACGTAAAAAATCTACATCAATTATTCTCGGCATAGAATTAATTAATTACTGAATTAAATTAAATTAAGCACAGACATTTAAAATTGAAAGAATAATTAAAAAATCTCCGCCGGAGATTATATGTATAATCTACTGCAATAGAAAATTAACGCTGAATATATCGAATATTACCCTTCATTTCGAAGATCTGCATAGAGAATAAACTCGTCTCCGCTACGCTCGAACTCGTATATTCTGCGTGCATATCTCCTCAATTCAGGGTAATATCCTATACATATTTAAAATCAGAAAAAAGAGAACAGAGTGATCCACTTGTCCGGACTATTGTAGTCAAAATTAAATATTATTTAATATTGTTTCTTGTCCGATGAATATTTAATTTTTATTTCAATAGTTCGGACAAGTGGATCACTCTGCTCTCTTAAGATGTTCATCCTTTGAGATGTAGTCCATGTTATATGCAACTTTTCTCTGGTTTATATATGCCATCGGCCTACTGCAAACTGCACATTTTATTATATTTAGTCAGAAGTCTAAAGACGGTGGATATTTTATGGATTATGAACATGCATCATAAATATTTCATCTATAAATATATACAGTATATTGTTATACAGTTATTGTATTCAAAAATGTTGCATTACAATTTTTTATGCTCATCAGTAAATATTTTACAAAATTGCTAAACACATTATAAATATACAGATTATTATTATTGTTTACTGACCTGTGACAATAGCTAAAGTTTTTACGAAAATGTACAAACTATGTATCACATCTATTTGATTATAGACAATAGACAGGAAAATTAATAATTACTATCCAAAATAATATGTTATATCACTTTATACTGTTTTCAAATTATAACGATAAAGTACAGAGGGATTGTTTACTTAGAATGGCGAACGCTAATAACATTTTGATATCGTTTTTTCCAATGATTGATGGCCTTATACGATGTTAATAACCTTTTGATATTGTTTTTCACCAATGATCGATGACCCTATGAAGGCAAGCAGTGCTCCAAAATTTTATTTTGTTGTTTGATGTGTAAATATTGTAAATTTACATTATCATACCTGGATTCCAGATAATTTTAATTGACTAAAAATATTTCCTATGTACTGTGACCCATACTTGGGAACTACATTAACTAATAATTTACATATTTCAACTCTCGTGAAACAATTTTGGTGTTTGTATAATTTTTTTTGTAAGCTTTATTTTCTAAAAGACACAAGCACGAAGTTACAGAAGTAATTTTCATACAGCACGAATCCATTAAGGGTCGCATACACTTGACTACCACAGCTGTTAGCCAGGAACGGGAGAGTCCGAGAGCGGGCTCCAACCTGTTCTGAGACAACAAACTCGGCATCCGAAAATCAGCGTCTTAACCACTCGGCCAATTTTATTAGTGAAGTTCTGAATATGTTTATTATTAAATGGTGATATCAAATAAAACATAGAAATAATCCTATATTCATTTTAATTTTTGCTGATGTTAGAGTTTTCATTTTTTAAAATTTATTTAATTTAAGTAAACATATTTTAATATAACAATTTTTTTTAAATTCGCATACGGTCAGCAACAATCCTCTACGTAATCGTCAATAAATTTGACTTGATATCAATGCAATTCACACGTGTTGCACTATGCAATAGTTAAATAATAAATAAAATTAAATATGGATGTCTTTATTGGGTGCAAATGAAGTACACAACAGAAGGTTGTTATTATCTTTCTCATTCGCAGTTTTGTGCATAATATGATATTTCAAAACATGACCTGATAATAACAGTTTCATAATAAAATTACCTGACCACCAGCTGTTATATTGGTCAAGTTGCCTGCCGGTTGTGACAAAATGTTATAACATTTCTTTTTATTTAGTTCCTACTAGGCACATTTTTTTTCTTCTCAATTTTTGGTTAGATCAGGATACATTGCTAAAGGTGACTTTTGAAATTAGTATAAGAAATTAAAAATGGGGCAGGTTTGATTAGGCTCTTTATTATTTATTCATGCATGAATGGTTTTACTGTAGATGTTTAATCCTCACGTTCGACCATAAATGATCTATTCTTATTATTAAAAGTCATTATATTATAATATAATATATAGTTAGCTTTACCTACTGGATAATATTCAGATAAATGAGCAAATTGAATGAAAATTTAATAAACATTTTATATTGTTTAGTATATTACACTGATTGTTTTTAATTTAATATAATCGATATTTTCATTGTAGATATTTTAATATATTATTAATAAGTATTCCATATATATTTTTATCATTATTATTTCACGGTTTAATATTTGTGAGAATATTACGTAATATACAAAAACACCTCAATTAAGAAGTGTACTAATTATAAATTAAAAGTATTAAAATAACAGAACGTATAGTTCAAGGTGTAGAACAACGTGTAGTTCAACGTGTAGAACAAATGCTATAAAATGCGACAAATTACTTTGAACATATTTTTTATGAGACAGTTTCAGTTTTTACTTGTGATCATTTTGCTATTTTTCGATCTTTTCTATTTAAATTCAAATTGTCGGTTTCCCCATGTCTTACCCCATGATACATCATTTACCCCTATGGTACAGCGCTCAGGAGACACCGCGTACAATTTCGTGACTCACAGGCAACAGTGCTACTGATGTTGAATTAAAAGTGAATCATAATTAAATATACGTATATATTTCAAATTATAATGTTCATAATAATATGTCTCAATAGTAATTCGTAGATATAAGTACAATTGTTCCTCAATATTCCTAATTTCTTCTTTTGTTGTTCTGTACTTTTTGTATTCGAGTGTCAATTTCTTCTTTTCTTACATCGTACAGTTGTTCTTCTTTTATTTTGTCGATTTTTTTATTTTATAACTTTCGTCATATTTATTCTTAAATCGATATTTGTGTTGTCGTTCAGCAAAAATTAGAACCATAATAATTATAAGTTAATATAAATTCAAACGTAAGTTTTTTTCCCTTTCTAAAATCTAATTAAATAAATTTTGAATTTGTTTCGTGTTAACAATCTACAAATCAATTCTATAAAAAAAAAATTTTTGGAAATAATAAATTTTATATAATTTTGAAAAATTAAATGTTTTGATATGTTTTGGAAAATGTGGCTGATATGTCAGTGAGTAGAGAGAGGGGGTGTAGACACTTTAAGTCCATCAATGGTATACGATATAAAAGAATGACTACATATGTTTCAAATATTCATCTGAATATATTAAATGACGGATTTTTAATATACAGTAAAGCGAACTACATCAGTATACCTGTAATGTTTTGTTACATTTAATTATTTTAATTTGTTACATTTAATTAGTTTAATTTGTTACATTTAAAATTAAAATTTTCATATTATCTTACATTTTATTAAAACTTATTTTAACGAAAATATCAAAACAAATTTTCTATTAAATCTGGTATGTAATATTGCATTCACACCACTGCACCGTTCAATGTCTAAAATAATTCATTAAGCATCGTCTAATGAAATTGATTCAATTTTCTCATGACAACACACAAAAAAATTTGTTCTGTTAATTAAAACATTCCAAAATAAAAATGAATACTCCTCGCAATGCAATAGATACAGGTAATGGTCACAGACTCCAACTGAAAATAGCCTACAATTTCGGGAAAAAATATGTCGATCAGTTTGAGGATAACATTCAAATATTCTCATGTTTAGATGAAACGTGTTCAATCGCATTTACTTGTTTTTATAAGGCTTCTTACATGATAAAGGATTATTTTTGTCAGAAACGGATTTTTAGACACTATCCAAAAAGTAGTTTTTAAATTTCTTATCAAAGAAGCTCTCCGCGCAAAACCTAATGGTCGTTATTTGTACAAAAGGTAGAACTCCTCAGAGTCACCAAAGATGCAGCCTTAAAACATGGGTTTTTACTCATTAGTTTCTTTGCAGATATCCCCGTTAGACTGGACGAAACATTGGAAGTTGCAGATTAAGTAAGCCAAGCAAAATACCATTTTGTCATCACATATATTTATAGAAGGATTGTGAAACAGTGCAAAAGGTTCAGTTTGCCATTAAATATTGCTTACATTTAATGTTGTGACTCTGGCTCTTACAAATAGTCATAATATATAGTTTGAAGAAATGTTGATGTACATAAGCTGATAATAATATTACAATAACAGTCAAGGCAACGTCATCCTTGTATTATATTGATACCACTATATGTATATATTATACTGTCAGTATATATATAAATAAGTAAAATATATAAAGCAGTCTTATATATTACTATAAGCTGTATATATCTTATATATACCTGTGATACTTGTATATATAGTATATATATAGCATTGATCAATGTTTTTTTATATAAGTGTAATCTTCGTCAGAAATCCCGCCTTAGTTTTTACACAAGAGTAATATACTGGAAGATGTCTGTAATGCATATAATAATTTATAAAATTAAAAAATATGTACGTGACGTGATGTCCTACTTTTTATTATTTATTTTTGTTAATATATATTATATTGATATACGTATAATGTTATTTAGGTAAGTTATGCTATCATTTGTTGACATATAAAGTTAACTAGTACATGTGAACTTGCAAATATCATTCATTAAAATGTATTAGCAACATAATTAGTAGTCACATTTATTTTCGTTAATTTTAAGAGCTTCTGATCATAAATATGTTTAATTCTATAAAAAGTTATTAGGGCCCTTATTTTACAGAAATTATTGTAAACATAGCTTTAAACATATATATGTAAATTTGCTAAGATTGACCTTCAACTTGTTATTAACACTATTAAATCGAGAAAAATATAAACAATAAAACCACGGTTAAATTATAGTTTTTTTGGTTTGATTTTATTTTTCTAATTTTGAGATGGTGCATTTTGTGGATAAAATTATATAAGTCTATGATCAAATGATGTAATAAAACCTATTATAATGTCTCAATGACGTTACATAAACACACAACCTTATATATAAATCCCTGACCTATTATGAAGCTCACAATTATAGTCTTTCCTTTAATAGAACTTTATTTACAACTAATTTGCATTTTGCTTTTATGATCGGAAGGGTCCCAATCAATTTTTTAATTATTCTATAAAGCTAACCAAAATAAAAAATAAAAGCCCACAGTTGTCTATATTTCTAAATCTGCAAGTAAATATCGTGCTCATTTGTATAAATTTGAACTATATAGTCGTAAATTAAACCAATTTGAAAAATCGATTCAGTTAAAGAATGGGCTATTTTCCTGAAACAGTTCAGATGAATGACGGTTAATGAAAATCGGTTCCTAATTATCCTCTCTTATAATTTCGACTGCAAAAAGCACGAATTAGTACGAAGTATTGTCAATAAACCAATAAATAATTCTTTATTCGAAGATAAAAATACACATATGTTCTCAGAAATTAATTAGAAAATAGATTAATATTAACATCATTTTAAAAAAGCGTATATATTTTCTTGTACTTTGACAATATTGTAAATAATAAGTAAATGGAAAATTACACGATATATAATACAATAAATATATAAATAAATAACGCAGAGAAGCGGTTTTAAAATTAATTTTGAAAATAGTCTGATACCATACTTTTTACCATAATATTTTGACATTAACATTAAACAATTAAACAATTAACAAGAAGCATACTTGTGAAAATAAGTTGTATTACTTGATGCATACCAAAACAAATATTTCATTATTTATATTTATTAAATACCAACATAATCTTCAATAGAATTTGTCGAATGAAACTTGTTCTGTATTTACAATCTCATTCGATAAATTATTATATTACTGACGATCGTGCAATTATTTCGTATAAATATGAATTACTTTATAACTGTATTATATCACAACCAATCAAATTGAATACGACCCCAAAGAAAATTAATATTATTTAAACTTTTTTCTTCTTTACGTATTAAATTTTATTTTATTTATTAAAATATTCTATATTTAAATTACAAATATTCAGCATTCATAAAAATCAATAATGTTGTTTAGACTTCATATGCAAAATAGTATGAGAAAATGAATTATTTTAGCTCATTTACTCAGTTTGGTAATTACGGGACGTCGGAACCAAAATGAATTTATTTATGCACAGAGTGTAGGTAATGGATTTAGAATTTTCTAAATATATTATTAATTATTCTTTTATGACCTTTTAGTTTTTTAAAGAAAGCTTAACTTCATTAAATTTGGATTAATTTTTATTTTATGACATTTATAAAATGTAATAATCGCACTCATAAATTAGGGTAGTGAAAACTAAATCTTTATCCAATAATATATATATCAAACAATGCCCAATAAAATAGTATATATTTTTATATTTTTAACGCAATAATGTTTGTGAGTATCCAACATTACGAATGGGAATAATTAAAAAATGATCAACGTTTAGTAATCAATATATATGTATAATACATACGTATTTCTCTAAATATTTCATTTATAAACTTCAAAATGTGCTTTTTGTGAATCTGTATTTCTGTGAATTCGAATACTATATATATATATATTGTATATTCGTTTTTGTATTTTCGCATCGTTTTTTCAATCAATAAGTGACACATACTCATAAATACTTGTTCCATTATTTGAAGTTTAGGTAGTTCTAATGTTGAGGTTATTTTATTTGTTATGCCTCACTGCACTATGTGCATACATACAATGTTTGTTATTAAATTAGTATAAAAAAAATTATTCAACACAAGTAAATAATTTAACCAGTACTTTGCTATTAATAATTATATAGCTCATAATGTAGACAATATTTTATTGTAGTAGGCATAATGAAATGTTGTATATTATAGATGTAATCTGGATACAAGGTAACCAGCTAGATATCAAAAGAGCCCCATGGTTTCCGAAGTATTATAATTATAATCATGATTATTTAAAAATACAAATATGAAAAAAATTAAGTATAGGAAGAGGGACAAAGATAGTATAGGAAACTAACGAAAACTTGAATAATATATAATTCGTATAAAATATATTGTCAAAACCATTATATTTTGGTTATGATATTAAAGCCAAACAGTTTTAAATATGCATTATGAAATTCTTCGTGTAACAATTGGTTTTTCATATTTTAATAATAAATACTAAGTTAAGATCGTGACAGCATAAATGGTATTTATTGACTTTAGTCCGGTTGTTTGAAATACTTAGCTGCTTCTACAGGTTATGACACAACAAAACCCAGCTAATTAGTGATTGCGAATAAATTATATGAATACCTTTGCCAGGGATATATAAATGATTCACCTTTATTGATTTTTTAATTAAAAAGCAGTTAACTTTTGTTATTATAAACAAAAGCATGATGTTTTAGTTACATATTTTTACTAACTAATTTTTTTTATCGATTTCAATCTCAACTCATTCAAATTTAAACATATTATTGCATATATTTAATTGCACTGAAGAAGGGAAATAATAAATGACTTAGATTAATATACATATACAAATGTGTACAATATATACGGTTCTTTTTATACTTAATCGAGTGAATGGAATATTTTAAATGCTATATTGAATCCAAATCCGTTTCAATATTTATCAGTCTTGTTTGACCACATAAAGCCTTGCTTGACATGGTGTTCAAGAATAATGGTAACATATCCTATTAAAATTTTGTGACCCTGTAAAATCCTTACTTTTTTATGTGCCTGTTAATATGTACCTTTTTATTCAAATGCTCAATTCAAAAATATGTTATCATTTGCTCACGTGATATTTTTAATAAAAAAAACGGAATATTGATTAGCTGTACATATATTATATAACATTATGTTAAAGGATTTTCTATAACTTCTATCAGTACAATAAAAAATGTTAATAAATTAGTTGTAGAATTATCTTTTTATTCTGTCGATTACAAAACCATTCTTTCCAGATTGGTAGCAATGATTTATGGGTTACAGTAATACTATCATATACAAACATAATGTGCTGTATTATTTCGAAATGGGAATGCATGTTCCTAACATTGATTGAAATCAATCACACAGATAATGTTTATCTGTGTTTACAATTAGGTTACAATACTTTATTTAACTTATTTTTTTCGAGGACATAAGCAATTACACCAATAGTGTTAACTATATATATATAAAGACTAATAAAACCATAAATTATTACAAAATATTTCCCCGAAATTAAACCTAGATTTAAATTAAAATTAAGATGATAAAAGTGATTATGCACTCTATTTTTATTCATGTCCACTCAAAATAACTTGTTTATGCATTATTTATAGCTTAACCCATGGAACATATATATAAAAATAGTGCCTTTTTTAGAAATCAATAAAAAAATAAAAACACTTCGTTTCAGTATAAATTCAGTTACCTAAATATAAAAGAGATCTGTTTTTAAATTTATGTTTTTATATTCTATCTCTGAAATACAATCACATTGTAATGATCATTTTAAAAAACGTATTAAAACAATATTCGTATGTAAAGTTTTACAAGAATACATTTCCTGAAATTTTTTTTAAAACTAATTTAAATGTATTATATAATTATAAAAAACATTTTAATTATTGATACATACGTACACTTCTTACTTCTTCCCAAATTCATTAGTTTCCAAAACAAAGGCATATAGATGGTATATAATCAAATAAGCGAGTGAAATCATCGATCTATAGGGAATTTTTAGTATGTATATAGAAGAGTATTGTACATATTAATATTTATGAGTGAACATGTGTTCATAAACAATTCGGTATAAATAATAAACTTGTAAAGTGTTATAGTTCTACACATTAAATATTTAATAATATATTTTAAAGAATTTTTCTATTTAATATTTTTTTTCTCTTTCGCTTGCATAATTTCTGGTTCTTCTTTTTTATTTGTGTTTTTCACTTGTTTTGTGGTGATGTTGAGGATTTCAATAGAATGTATCCATTTACTATAATACTTATATAAATAACATTAAAAAATTGTAAAATGTGCATTAAAAAATTCTTAACCTCTTTTATCAATTAATGTTATTAATTTTTTTTAATTATGTTCAATTACTTGTTTATGTTATATTTACTTTTCTATGCATCCTAAGACTGTAATATAAATGTAGTACAACAACATACTTCGACCTAGAACGTTTCCACTCACATTATCAAACCAGCTAACTACGCCTGTACAAATATAATATCAGCTGTCCCATGAAACTGTGTCAGGTGTTAATTCCTTTATGTTGTTCGTATATATAAGATTTATAATGGTAACAACGATAAACCACTACAATTGGGTTTCCTAATGATAACATCGGGTAGAAATGTGTTGGTGTAAGATTTAAACATTTAAGATTTAAGGGTCGAACTAAAAATCCAAAAAAGTTGGTATTTTAGTAATATTACTTAAGTGACTCATTGCTTATTTGTATAAGAGCCAGTGGCATGATAATAGTATATTTACCAGTAAGATGTTTGACAGTGTGGGATTGAAAATATATTTATCTGCCCATATCTGTTACTACTATTATAATTGTTTTTATTTTTAATACTATAATTATTCATATTTATTATCAGCATTCATTACAGTTAACTCCGTTTTCGTTTGCACTAAATAAATGTTTATTTTACAAAAAAATACTTCTAACTTTGGCACAATTATCTCATAAATTTATTAAATGTACTTCTATTCTCAGCATTTGATATCGTTATAAATGCAATTAACTTGTATCAGATAATTATTTGCTTATATAGAAGATGGTATTCTTTAAATTTCGTTCATACACATAATATTTTAACTTTCTACGTACATTTTCTTCTTCAATAAATAATATTATCATTAATGAGTATGTTTATCTGAATTTTTATAGTAATTAAGATCTTTTTTAAATAATAAATATCGACTCTTAAATAGCATCATCAGGATTCGATGAAAATGTCAGTTTCTTTATTTCAAAACTACCTAAGATACCATTATCAGTTCTTCTTACCAAATGTATAACTTCATCCTATCGCGGAGTGGAAGGATTGCGTCACTCTCACGGGCGCACCCAGGAATTATTTTTGAGGGGAGTACAATTTATTAGGGGCCTGTTTTTCTTTAGAGGGGTCCATGAATAATACTATACAATTTTTTAATTTTTGCTAATTTAATAAATAATTATACATACTTTGTAAAAAGTGTCTCCTAGTCGGTCACAACTTCATGTACACAAGTTTTTTTGACGATTTTGTTAATTGTTACTGCGGATTACACTTCCTATTCGAACGTACATATATTTTGCCACAGCTGACCAAAGTATTTAATAATTCTGAATTGATGAATTTGATTTTTGTATAGTATTCGCCCTT
>JAUZND010072891.1:0-16851 GCA_034780555.1 Coelogynopora nodosa
AAATTAAAAATAAGTAAATGCACACAGTCAATTTGATTGATAGAGCCGTCCACGGTAGAGTTGTGGAAAACGACAACCTAGAATTCTGAAAGAATTAGGGGCCCAGTAAAATTGGGACTAAACCCTATATGGATGGTAGATGGTATAGTCGGGTCTATGTCCTCGATGGTCACCTATCCCGAAGTTACAAGGTGGAGAAAGGAAGGCACTATGAAGTCAAGGCATTCACTGACTTTTCAATTTGTGCACTTATGTTTTCAATACTTAATTTATTGTTTATCTCTGGCTGACCTTCGAAATGCATTTGACTTCACTAGCAGTTTAAGGTCCTCTTTTTCCTCTGACATATCTGATAATTTGTCAGCATCTTTCATCAATACTGCTTCCTGCTCTTGAAATATGAATAAAAAAATTTTTTACACCACAAATTATTTTTAGGATATTTTAGGATGTTTTAGGAGCGTGGACACCCTGTCTACAAACTGCTCGCGTTTTCGCATCGAAATTTCTTGATTTCTTTCCCTGGTTTCTTCTATCTTGTTTCCTTCCATATTTTCAATTTAAATTTTCCTATTTAAACCTTGAATTTACAGCTCATCGTACTGCTTAAGTTATTCGATTTCACCCTTCAATTTAACACATTTTAACGAAAAATTTAATTGTTTTACGTTTTTCTAATTATACTCCAAATATTATTCTTTCCTTTAAAATCATCTCATTATATTCTGAAATTCACAGATTTCTCTCCAAACTTAAACTGTTTTCCCATAAAATAATCACATTTTCTCCTGTATGGTGTTCGCCTATTTTTTCATGAATATTCTCAATTAACCACAAAGTTACCGTATCACTTTTTGAAATCCTTTTAATTCAGCAAATTTTTATTCAAAAGTAAAGAAAGAAAAATTGAAGATGAATATTGTTTTGCGAAGCATTTTGAAGCATTTTTTTAATGTCCATATTAACGACTATTATGTATTAGAAAAGAAAAAGTCCCAATAAATGAAACCTTTCAAATATACTACTAAAGCTTATTATTCGTCAGAGAGATCCAGAGATACCTAAGTACGTATTTGTACTTTTTTCTTCTTATGTGACTATAATGTAATTTCAAATAAAAACATAATCCAAACAAATTAAAATGTTCACCTTTATTACAACATAATTTCACAACAATATTCTATTTCATTATTTTTAAAAACTAAATTTAATTATTCAACAGAAATTCCAACAGTTACATAATATTACTCTTTGCACTCTTGACACTATACACACGATCAAGGTCAGCATAAAACATGCGACACCCAACCAAACCTGCCTAGCAGTTATTCTACAGGGGAAAGGGAAACATTCCAATTTGAACCCCCCCCCCCCTTTCTTTTTTCTATTTCCCCTCCCCTCCCTCCTACTTTTTCTCTCTATTTGCAGGAAGAGGAAGCCTGGCTACAAACACGGCTCACTCACCGTATTGGCATCAACACCATCCACCAAGGCTCGTGTCTTGTCCGTCGCCTTCACCGACGACCGGAAGTAGCCGTCCACGTAGATGTGGTAGGCGGTGATCTCGAGGCCCTCGCTGAGACGGTCCGGCGGCTTCCAGCCAATCAGGACACTCTGGGCCAACTGGCGGTCCAGACAGATTTGACTGGGCGGGGGGACGTCTGGACGGATTTGGATGAATGGACATTGTGGAAGGGGAGGGCAGTTCAGTAGATGATTTTTATAAAAAGACAGCATATGTATTTTACGAGAAAATAAGTGTATTGTTGTTAATTTTACTGCAGGGAAAATATACCACTTGTTTTATTAATTATAATAGTCACTAATTGTGAATCAAATGAAAGGGAATAGAATTAAACAAAAAAGTAATTAATAAAAGTAATTAAATATATACATGCTGCGTAGAAATGCAGTAATCGATATGGTCCGCCTTTAAATCAATAAGCCCGGCTCCTTCTAAAAACATATTAAACATATTATAAAGTAAAGTATATATACATCGTATTAAGTGCGAACTAAAGTATGCTAGTTTTAATTCACTACGTTAATATTGTGCAACCACTAAAATGGCGAATTTTAAACTACTGTGTAATAAACTAGATGTTTAAATTTAAAGTTTAATAAAACAATTATTCACCAAAATATAAATGTTATGAATTTCTTCCAATTTATCTACCGTGGTTTTCTTCAAGCGTGCTATAGATTATATCACAGATAACTGAAGCATAACATTACTTATAGCGATATGCTTGATGGCGTTCTGTCGTAATAACTCACATTTACTAATGGAAGAAGTTGATCCTTTGGAAGATTTGGTTCCATTCGCTGAACCGTGATCGGTGGGATCTCGCAGTTCGTCAAGGCCACTTGAGCATCTCTGATATTTTACTGAAAACAAGGCAACCAAATGATTATTCCGCAATCCCACACAGGATATATGGGAACATGCGCGACAGCAACAGACAGCCTATATATATAACCAATAAAAATTCAACAAAATATTCGACAAAATATGTATTGCTTAGTTAATGGATGTTTCCGTTTGTTTATATCAATATTAGGTATAAATAAAAACTTTTACAATAACTAATTCAACATGAATGTTTTGTATAGTAAGGCAATGTCTTCAACTGTTATAGTAAAAGGTATATAAGAACTAGTTCAAGAATAATAGGAAAACATTCAAGATACAGTTTGTGAAAATTTGTATATTAGTTTTTAAACAGATTCATTGCTTTTAGTTACTTTACATTCACGAACAGCATATCAAAGAGATACATAACTGAAAGTTTAGGATTTTACGAGCACCGAAAACTAAAACTATAGTGAACATAATCAGACAAACAATTAGACTAAATCATAATGAGACACGTTTTTCAGTTCCTCCTTTATGACAAATTGTGAAAACAAAATCACGATTAAAAAATACTTGTTTTTTTGGTTACGTAAGGACGCGTATCGAATAATAGTAGTGTACTTTAACACAAATCTGATGTCTACAAAAGGGTGATGTCTACACAGATGTGATGTCTCACCCTCATCCACAGCAGGTTTACAGTTCTCATTCTTGTAGATGGCCTCCTCAGTTCTTCCAAGAAAGGCGTCAATATTAAAGTCTGTTCCTAGAAGCGAGGCTGGAAATTAAATGCATTCTTGTTATAGCGTTTTGAAGCTTAATAAACGTAGGCCTATATATATAAATATCTCAAATATTGCATTGTAATTTACAGGTTGTAAACAAACAACTCGAAAATATATTTTTAATAACTAAATTTATTTTTACTTTCGTGGGGACTTCATTGTTGCAGAGTGTTATATACATTGTTTCTGATAAATTAGTTCGGACAAATTGTAATCAATACATGTTGATGATTGCATAAACTAAACTGTAGATTATATTGAATAATCGAATTGGATAACAAAATAATAACATTACAAAAATTGGACTTCATTCACGTGATTATCCTAATAATATGGCGTATGCCGTTGATCCTTGTTGATTACCGTATTTTATGTAATATAACATATATTCAAACTAATTAAATAGTTTATATTCAATTGACCAAAGTTATCCACATCCAAATAATCCTCCTACGAGTATTCAAACACAGTTAATGAATTGTAGGAATTGTAGAGGACAATGTCAATCTTCTATACTAGCATTGACCGCTCAAAATATATATATATATATTATTAATCTCTATTTCCTAATTGCATGGACTAAAACGATTTCCTGTGTCAATTTTATTTTTCTATTTGCGATATTATCAAATAATATAGATGATTTACGGAATAATGATTGTGAAAAATCGGATTATTCGAGATAATGAAGAATCCCTTTTCGATAACGCTCTGAAGGAGTTAGCAACATAAAATATGTAACAATTATTGCGTATAATAAAATCATTTTAAACAGTTGAGACATTTATTTTAAATACAAGACGTGAGTTTTCAGGTATTTTTGGTCTGGAATTTGTATCACAGCTTGCAAACAGCTTGCAAACTATAATCGACAGGAATTACTATTCAACTAAAAAAGCAAATTCCCCCCCTTATAGAAGAAGGGGAAATAAACACCGAAAATAAAAGATGTCAATTAACTCCCGCGCACAAAAAAAGGAGGAATAATACGACATTAACGGTTGCCAAGGCAACAACAGTATTATCGTGTTCAGCTGTTGTGTGTGTTCTATAGCCAATCAATCAAAATCCAATTGGAATACAATGTCACGAAGTGGGGAAGGTAGAGCCAGGGCGACCGAGGAAGCAACAGCTAAACATACATACGCACGCACTCTCAACAAAGAACTAATAAACGAACAACTGGCAAAGGTCGGCTAAGTGATTTACAGCTTATGGACACGGGCGGGCGCGAGGTTTGACTTATTAGCGACTCGAGACTGCTGAAAAAATACAATACAACGAATAACAGAAATTTATGCGAACGATAAAAGTTGCCAATTTCCAGCCGTGACATGGGTAGGCCTACCTATATATTGATATAATCACAAACTAACTATTAATTATATAATCAATACTATATTGGAATCCCCTATACTGATCTCTATTTTTTTAAATATGGTATAATTTCAAAACAACGCATAAAGTGATATTTTTTATAATAAAATTATTTTACCAATAAGATTATAAAAAATTCATATCCGGAAATCAAATTATATCCTAAAAAACAGAGAAAACTTCTTCGGATACAGAATAAATACTATTATAATACAGAACATTTCGCCTAGAAATGCGGTATCAAGTTAAAAACTACAGTTACATAATGTCCTACCTAAATACATCCACATAGGGGTATCGTATGGAAAAATCCCGAAATTACTATGTCATCCTTACTATATAGGAATCGGCATTAGTCAGCTCAGACACTATTTTATATTAGCTGCAACGTGTGGTCTGCTAAATAGTCACATTTAGTCCTTCTTAAACATAGCTGAGACATTATTGTAATATTAATGTTAATGATAAGTATATATGTTTATTGATTGTATTAAAATGGTATGTATGTTGTATTCCCATGAAGTATCAAACATGTTTTTTTTTATTGTTACACAGATAATATTAAACAACATGATTTAGAAATAAACTATAATTTAAGCTAAAAAAATATTGAAATTCAACGATTTTCAATGATTAACCGAAATTCAATGTTTATCGATTTACTGTCTTTCCAGCCAACAATATGAAATATAGAAAACAATTGCTTAAGAAGTGTGTTCTCACTTTCTATCTGACTGGACTGGAGTTTGGATCTGCGGCTGTCCGAATATGAGTCAGAAAAGTTGTAACCATCTTGTAGCTAGACAGAGAAAAATAGAAATGAAAAAAATTTAAAACACTATAACAGAAAAAAAACATGGGATTAAAAGGGGCGTGGGAGAGTCGGTGAAAAATCAATTACAATCAGCAGCATGGAATCATGGCATGATTCGGTGTCACTCGGACATGGACACTCCAGGAAACTTTTCCCCCTCAAATCCACTTTTGTCGCGAAAGAAACCCGCGTGTGACATGAGCATGTTACCGTCATCATGTATCCTTTGAGAGCTGAATACCTCGAAACCGATAGTGCTCTGTCTTTCTGCAGTTTGTACCGGCTCTACGCTTGGTGCTTACTATATTGTAATGCAGCACTATATAATAAAATACTTTTTAAGTATATCGTTAATGTAGTTCACATTTATTTATTTATAATTTTGATACACAATTAAATATTCTACTAAAATACAAAAAAAGTCTAATGCAGAAGATTTTGACGTTTGAAAATCATTTCTGGAGGAAGTAACATTCGTAGAGATGTGCCTATATAAGCAGTTTACTTAATGCCGAATTAGAAATGCGAAGTATTCAATACTTAATCCCGGCTAGAAAAAACAAAAGATAATGCCGCTTTTAAGATTGAATAAATGGGGTCATTTGGCATAAGTTAGTATAATACTGTTCATTAATTTTTTTACAAATTGTGGATTATTTTAAGTATTGGATTATAACTGAAACCTTTATTATATGCGTTTGACCTAATTTTCCGGATGGCATCACCTTTTTTTAAAAGTTTTTATTAAAAAGGTAATGAGTCAGAGTATTTATGCTTTTAATAAGATAAAAATAATTCTATCAAGAATGATTCATTAAATTTGCCGTTAAAAAATATTTAAAAAAAACTTTTAATAATTTTAATTAAAACAACGTTTATATTATAATTAAGAATGTTTCATTTTAAACATTGCTATATATATATAGAATAAAAATACTAATGGAACATTTTGTATTGTAAAATTACATTATCTATTATTTTTTAGTTACTAAAAGCTATATTTATTTGTCACCACAAAATATATTCTTCTAATCATAGGCCTACGGCTTAAAGTTATTAAAAAATCAATATTTTCTAATATAGTATTTATAAAGTTGTATGTATTATATAATACTGTTGTTGTAACAAATTCGACTTAACATATTTTGCCTCCTTTCCATGTGCAATAATTTGTACAATTTTGTTCTCTGCTTTGTGGGTTTTTTTAAAAACACAATTCAATGTATAATATAGAACATCTATTTTAAAACTTTCCTCTTCTCATGTCCACTATTAACGTATTTTGAGGCTTAGATTATAATCAGTGTGATAAGGTAATATAACTTACACCTTTAAAATTACGATATACGTACACTAGGCCTATTATGATATACTTCTATTTATAAGGGACAGATACAGAAGAGTCTTAAAGACCTAATGTCTTAAATATGAAGGGGTCCTGTTTATAATAATTGGACATTTTAGCAGAATATATGGGTCAATAACTCATAATAGAGTTAATTATAATCGAATGAATTTATAGAATACAGTGCTCGTATTTTACACACCGAATATGATGGAATCCCCGAAGTGGTCTGCTGTAGCGGTTGGTTTGTTGCCGGAGTAGACGACATATCTGAGAAAGGGGGTGGAAGACAATGAGGAAGAAATATTGAAAACAACAAACTTTATATTCATTTATATATTTAACAATTTCATGAAGATCTACACCTTGTGCGAGTAAAGATAGAAGATCTTAAAACTTACATCTTAAAGGTAATAACTTATATATTTTTTTAATATAAAAATACCATTTTAAACACTAACTAGGTTCTAATGCACAAATTCTGATAGTCTATCTATCTCCTCCGTTAAGGGTTAAATATGTTACAGACACAATAATTAATAATGGTGTAATAAACAGTGCACCGTACGAGCATCATTTAATGAAAATATTCATACGAAAATATCATAACAATTTACTCAATATGTTGTCAACCTATAATAAACTATTTTTTAATGACTTCATTTAATATTTTGCAATGTTAGAAAACAGTGCAAGTGTCAACGAACAGAGCAGACCATCATACTGTAATATCTAAATAAGTATAAGTTAAGATAATATATGGTAAATTAATAATAAGTAAAAATCGAATATTCAGAATATTTACTCCACTTTTCAGAACTCTATAATGTTGCAACGAATCTCCAGGATTCGCGCATTCACCGAGAAGGGCGGACGGAACAATATCGACAATACAAAATGAATAAAAGTATTGTGTAACAAAAATGTGGTATACGGAGGAATAAGGTTATGATCGACACGGAATAGCGTCTAAATGGAATAACTGCGTTTATCTATAGAATTGATAATAAATCTTTAAAATCAAATTATCAAATAATCAAAATGAGACTGACCACAAGCAATTATAACTCCGTTTAATATTGACTACACCGACACCTTATAAAACACATTACGGACTATATTCTGCATAATTTTAATTAATGAACATGGCACCGAATCATGACAGAAAAGAGACTGTTTTATAAAGTGTGAAAGGATTACATTTTTCTACATTTGAATATAGAGGAATAGGAGTCCTCGAGATCAGCCGGTAAACAGAAAAAAATGTGGAGTTGTTTCACTAAATTCATAAATTCAGATAATTATCAACTATTCTCGTCATTCGGGAAACCAAAAGTCTTTTTGTTAATAAAATTGGTGTCATTAAAATGAAGAATACTTAAAAGTGAATATTTAACAAAACAGATTGGAACCAGCACGATCTTCATCAAAAAGAGATGTTTTCGATACCGTTTAAAAATAGTACATACAATCATGAACAATTATTGTTATCATACATTATTTTATTGATAGTTTTAGACTATAAGGTTTTATTGTTGATAGGTCAGATGTATAAAATAGACAGACCTCACATTATAAAGGTAGATATGAAAAATACAACACGGTATACATACAAATGGTGTTTATGGCTTTTATAAACAAATAATTAACTGTAAGTTTATGCGTATCCCTATAAATAAATATGAATCATAGTGCAAATAAAGTATTATTGCACATATTTTATTTAAAACATTTGTTAAAGACATAACTACTTCAAATTTGCCCATTATTTTAAAAAAAAATTAAGGTTTGTCAAATAGATATTGTACAACAGATTTTCCAATAAAACGAACATTTGGAAACCCTAGTATAGCTTTTATACATCAAATAAACATAACGCTCAAACAAAACGGAGAAGATATATGAAACAGAAAATAGAAAAGAAAAAAAATTAAAAGCCTGACTTACAGTCTCAAGAATGTCGTTGACAAAAATAACCTGTTAAATAATTAGTATGGTTCACAATGACATTGTAATGATAAATAGCTCGACAACCCCCAACCCCCCCCACCACCACAACTCCCACCACTTATATCCTTCTCCAGCAGTTCGTATAGTTGCATGGCATACCTGCGTCCTCTTCCCTATTTCAGTATTTATACTCATTTCACATTTATCCTGAAATACTTCGTTTTTATTGTTATATCTTCCCCTCCCCAACTCTAATCGCTTCGATTTAATTGCTAGCTTTTATGCAAACTAATGACAGCAGAAATTTTAAAGCACACGGCGCATACTCCCTCCACATTCTCAGTGAAAACTGCGGATTAAAGTGTTGAGGTAACTTTGTATTTATTTCTATGTTTTCTTCATATTCTATATTCTATACATGCTTATGCTTATGTTAATATATATGGCTATACATCGTAAAACCCATCACACAAGATGGCGCGCGACAGTCGAAACACATATTATGTTTTTTAGCGATATAGCAGCATTTTAACCGCATTAATAAGGTTGATTTCGGTATAATATGTTATACGGGTGGAAATTAACCACATTATATACTTTAAGTAAACAAAACAAAAAAATGGTTATGTTTATACAGTATAATTGTTAAATTATGCTCCATAATCTTATAAGTCTGTCAAATAAAAAAATACTCACATTACATATAAATGATCAGATTTTATAAAAAGAACGTTTATTCAAAACATTATAGGTTTCAATTTTATTTCATGTGACTTTTCATGTGACATGTTTTGAAAAATATATCGAAACAAATGGTGAAAAACTATAAAATTATTAAAAAAATTATTATAAAATTTTCAAACAAAATAATAATTTAAAATAGGCAATCTGACGGGTAATAAGATACATCGTGCAGTCTAACAGAAGTGAGTGTTTATCCCTCAGCAGTCTGCTTCATGGAAGAAAATTATAAATTACCTCCAGGCTGCTTGCTTATTAAAATACATGTTTAATTTCCAAACATTTTTATTGTCAGTCAAAAAGGCAGGAAAATTAGACAAATATATTCATATAACAGCATATTTACATATAATTATATTTATATTGACAAATATTCTCCTCCATGTGCACAAGTGTGTCCTCCCCTTCCTATGTACCCTCCATAAGCTCAGTATTCCTGAACTGGTGGAAGAGATGGTGATGACATTGATATCTTTTGACACATTACCCAGAAATTGGTGGAACAAGTTGAAAATTTACAAAATAATTTCCGATAAAACTAGCGGTTTCAATAATTCTTTTTGAATAAGAAAAATTATATATTGTGGTTTAATTAATTTTAAAAAATTTAACAGCACGATTGGACAGAGACCCATATAAGCTATGGTTATTTCAAAATAGTACATATGAAAATTTGTCAACATTATAATGTGCAGAAAATTTCAGGAAGTATATGAATTAATTTATCTTTTAATATAGTATACACACTTCTAAATGATATTAGGAAAATGTTACGTTACAGAATGCTACGATCAATTCAATGTTGAAAAAAAGTTTCGACTGTCGGAATTGTGAAGTTTGTTTTTTATATTACCAGGTGGTAAAGCATTTGCCTTTATCGAGCATAAATAACGTATATCATTTTAAATGAATTTATCAGCAGTTGACAAAGTTGATAGTTGACATCAATAATATTATCAGTCTTCTCGTAGTTATCCAACAATAACAAAACTTATTTAATTAAAACTTTTGCAGTCCAAATCATCAACTGCTTTACGTATGCACCGAAAAGGGAATCTAGTCTCTACCATTTTTAACGCACAAGTGGAGGGGGGGAGGAAGGAAATAACTTTGCTGTTGTGTGTTGAATCAACCATCTTCCTACTACTACCGCTCACCCTCCATGAAGCCGTTTCTGAGCGCGGCCGCCGACTGCTGCACAACAGAGGCGGCAGCGGCGGGTGAGCTGGTGAACACCTTGGCCGAGATCTCCTCGTACTTGTGCTTCTTCTGGACCGATTCCAGCTCCAGCAGGACCTCCTCGTGCTTGAGGGCCTGCAGGGCGCAGCGCTTCTCCAGCTCCCGCAGCTTCGTCTGGTTAAATGGTTCAACAAATGGGGACACCGAAATCATAAGACTTTTCCGTCTAACATGACTTTGCTAGATATTATTGTATTAATAAGCAATTCATATCTTAATCTATTTTTAGAAAGTATGAATATTATAATTTAATAATATAAAAATATTATATATTATTATTTTAACCCTAATAGCACGAAAGCGCCTTATTTAGTCGAAGGGTCAAATTATCATATATTATGTTTTAAAATATTCATCAAGTTTAGTATTCAGTACGTTTTGGTGTCATTTTTCACAGTGATTCTAAAAATATAGTTTACTCACAAATCCAACATTTAATTAGCTGTCTATTTAGTGAGAAAGATATTATGCTTATTATTAGGCGCCAGAAAAATAATACAGCAAAAAAACCTTCAAGGATGTATGAAAGCGCACTTAAGAAGTGAACATTTCAGAACAATTTTCTCAGTTGATTTTGAGTAGAAAATGATCAATGAATGTTATGTGTATACACAATAAACGAATTAACTTAATGAAATTAGCCAAATATCGGCAGGTCAAATGTATACCTTGAGATTTTCAATGACCTCTTCGATCTCCTGCTTGGCCGGATCATTGCTCTGGAAAAAAAATTAACAAAATATGCACGTTTAAAACTTTTTTCTTTTGAAATCAATAAATATACAACCTAAATAATTAATGCAGTACTCTCACAGCAATCATTAAGCAAGGGAAGTCTCGACCTAGTCATTCTTATTATATATACAATATATATATTATATTGTACGATCAATAAATATACCAACATATCCCGCTTCATCCAACATAATATATATCAAGAAGTGAATCACCATCATGAATATTGTTGAATCCCTAGATACTAATAATTATGATCTAGAGTAAGAAGCGCCGCTATGACATATCTCGGCTGTTTGGTCTAGTTTTAATAAATAACATTGATGCATAGAAGAATTAATAAAACTAAATATTTTTATCGTTGTGCAGCAGCATCAAAGTTGTCAGCAGCTCGATGGGTCGATTTAAGTATGAGTCGCTGTTGAGAGCAAAGCTGTCCGGTAGGTTATAGATTTGCTTGATAAATAATGAGATATCTAAAAATAACCACAACCCCACTTGTAAAACAAAATGTTGGAGAAAATATCCCACTTTCCTTGATACTTGAAGTGTCTTAAGATATCGAACCTACAAATCAGTCAATATATTGTAAGAGAATTAACCTTCTTATAGAAACACTCCAATTGAAAGAGTTTCGCTAAATGCCGTCAGATTGACACGCTTTGTTGCAGGGATTATGGATAGGTAACCGGTTACATGTAGGCCTAATTAGGCCTGTCAAGATGTAGACAGGTGCTGGATATAAATTATAGGTAGTTGTAGACAATTGGTAGATACTGCTCGATACAGTAGAAGCTGGAGATTTGTAGCGAAGTATATAATCATCAAATGAAATTATCGATGGTTAATATATAATAGACATTAGTTAATATATAATTTCAAAATAATTAATTTGATTACCTAGAACATTGACTTTCTGCTTTTATACAGTAAAATAAAATAATGAAATTCTTTCTTGACGGTTATTAGTTAAGCTAAGTATAATCAAACATAATTGAATTGGTTTTTTCTTTAGTAAAACCAATTTTAGAAAGAATATTATAGTACTATAATTAGTATTATTAAAATATTTCAAATTGAAACAAAATCTCAAAAAAGAGGCAATACGAAGCCACTCAAAAGATATGCAACCAAAAATGCTCAGCGTGTTGAGGCAAATATCATGATAAATTATCCCCCATTGAATGGAGTGAACCATAACCTGTCCATTTGGCAGAACTATTTCACATCAATTTTGCATTATTACTTCAGTTTAATTACATTTATTTAACTTTCCTGTATTTATCTTCATATTCTAAAGACCAACATTGCGCTAAATATTACATCGCTTATGAGAAAACTAAGTTCATTATACAATATCTCCTATATATTACACGAGAGCCCTGAGCTTTCAAATAAATCAATATATACGAGTGTTTACGAGTTTTTGTGGTGTTCGGTCCTACATGTACTACGTAACTAAACTGCTTATATACCCAAAGCATGATGTTCATAACATAAGCGATACTATAATAAGGAAGCTATAAGAGGACCCGGTTACCTTGACTATGGTGAGAGCCTCCCGCTGCTTCTGAGTGAGGAGGGAGTGCAGATCCGACTGTTCACGCTCGAGTTCCCGACGTTTGGTCTCGGCCTCCTGGAGATGCTGGAGAAGAGAGAACGAGAGAACGAGAGAGAGAGAGAGAGAAAGGGACGGAGGGATGGACGAAAAATAGTCCACGAAGATGCTATTGGTGGAAGAAAGATTTGTGTTGACCTGAAATCTATAAATATGCATAAAAAATGAATATAATTAATTAATGTAGTCAAATTTTAATTAAAAATGTTAAACAAAAATTGTATCGTAAAATATTAATGAAAATTGATATCAGTGTTTAAAAATGACAATTTTAACATTTAAAATTATGCAGAAACATCGTCATACCCTTAGAAAGTGGAATTTATAGTATACTTTAGTTTGATAATATGACAGAAAATACATGATCATAAATGATAAGATTTCACTTTACCTTAAAAGACTTCACAATAGTCACTTTTTGATATAAAAGGGTGACTGGATTCGGAATAATTAAAAACAAAGATACGTATTGAAGCACATAACTATCTGTAATGTGAACTAGAAAGAAACTAAACAGAGGACAAAATCAGCGATATACGAAGTCACTAATGCAACTCTTTTTTTACTTTACTTTTCTCCTTCACAATAGGCGTTGCCTATTTGTACTGAAAAGGGGTTGAAAACACTGGCTAATTAATATTATACAACTTGGAAAGATCCTTTGTTAAAGAAAAAACAGTAATCAGCCAAGTGAATTGAAGATTTCGTAATCTGCTTCCAAGTAGCCTAGGCCTATACTAACTAGTCAGGCTAATTATTATAATATGGTTGGATCTGGCGCATAGGTAGATGTGTACACAACACTTATGGAAATATCATTTTAACTAACATGTTGAAGGGTAGGCATTCCTGATCCTACACATTATATAATACCGAAAGAAAGGGAATTCGCTCCAGTATAGCGCATTTCTCCTTCCAAGCGCAGTACTCCTTCCAAGCGCAGTATTCCTTCCAAGCGCAGTAGTCCTTCCAAGCGCATTACTCCTTCCAAGCGCAGTAGTCCTTCCAAGCGCATTACTCCTTCCAAGCGCAGTACTCCTTCTAAGCGCAGTGCTCCTTCCAAGCGTATTACTCCTTCCAAGCGCATTACTACTTCCAGGCTAATAAATAAGCAGTGTCATTGGCATGGAGGATTCTTAATTACGGTTGGCAGACTGTAATGCTTAATTCGTCTATAAGGCGGAATATAGATATGATGATAATTGTTCCCATGGATTTTAAAAGAGTTGGAAGAATATGGGGAAACTATATTGAGGAATTTAGGCTGTGTCTAAACTTAATTTAATATATTGCATAAGAGAATAGTTTTAAAAATTATTAGAAAAACACAATTCTCAAATTATGTAATTACAAGTCTTAGTTTGTATAATCAGCAATATAGTCCTACATATATTTTTCGATGCAGAGAGGTGTAATCAATTCATACACCATATAAAGTCTAGTTTGTTTATTTCTAATAATAGGCTGTCGTCTGTGGTTGTTTATTTTTGCAGCAATTTAGACTCAAGAGTAGCTTATTTCACTGATATTTTATAGAATGTCAAATCTTTTTAGAACCTTGATTAATTCTACACATTATATTGGTTAAAAAATGCGTCATTGCTGACTACATTAATTAAACGCTACTTTTAAAACATTATTCTCTCCGGTGTTTAAAAGTGTTAACTGATTTGAAAGTCAACATTCTTCGCGTCTCTCCGTATTATTTACAATAAATACTTTCTTTCTGGATTTGATGAACTCCTTCAATACTACTCAACGCTAGTCCACACCACCAAACACATACTCGCATTAACTGCTCCATCTCCACGAGAACACTGCGGAGGTTTTGGACCTCGGAGTTGGACTGGTCGCGACTCGATTCGGCGGCCTCGACCGCGTTGGTTAGCCGCGTAATCTCTTCATTTAGCTGTATTTGGTGTGGGGGTGGGGGGAGAACCGGTCACAAAATACCAAAGAGAATGAGAGAGAGAGTTGCATTATACAAGTATTCACACTAATTTCATTATCCACTTAGAACATTCCAGTGAACTTCAAACATCACACGAAAAGTAAATACTGTAGAGCTAATAACTATATAATATGTGGAATATATATAGGAAATTAAAATTTATAAATATAACTTTGTCAACATCACCAAAGAAGACAAAAACGCAGCCAGCTGCCAATTATAGACCTACTATGTTTAACCTGTATTAAGTCAATTCATATTAATCCCAAATTATAAAATGTTTCAAAACAAAATATATATGTATAATCGATATTCCCTTTGACAAACGTAATGGGTGAATGATGATCTAGCAGAACACTTGAATGACTGTATCAAGAATGAGTTGCCAAACCATCTGATTCAACACCAAAAAACTACCGTCTCATTCCACAGTGAGTCCATGACCAGACAGATATACATAGTAGCCTACCTACACACGTAATACAATACACAAATGTTACAGGAATGACTTCCTCCTCCACAAAATCATCTGTCAGTTGTTTTGCCACCAGAAGAACATAACCGTCCAAAGTACGATCACAGACACAGTGTCTAAATTCCAAGATATCCATCCTCCCTTCCTTGTCAACCACGTACCTCGGTCTACCTAACTTCCCCCAGTTCACATCCCCGAACGTAAACCTGCTTCCGCAGTCCATTATTAATTTCATAAACCTTCCCTTCCCGTGTTTTCGCGTTCCTTTCATACTTTCTCCCTATTAGCCAACAACACACACCGGCTATTTATTTGAAAGTTGAAAATTGTTCATTATCATATTTTTCCCAAACCCAAAATGAACAAAGTTAGTCGATATTTTATCCCGACTATCTGCAGACTACAAAACAACAGCTCTGGAACTGATTCTAATAAATTTAAGTTGTGCACACACAAACCCCCTCCTCACCCCCACCCCTATCCCATATATATATATATATATATATATATGTATGCTCATATAAACAAAAATAAGTCTGACAAGAGATGAAGGCAATTAACGAAAAGCTAAACGACTGAAACACAATATTGTGATCATATATACACAGAGTAGAGACACACACACAGGCAGACACAGATACACACATATGTATAAATATATTGGATAGGTATCTACATAGACGAACTCGTAAGGACAAAACGACGAACATTGTAGAAGTTTGTTTTCTCTGCCCAACTCAGTTCAAGGCAAGGCAGGCAAGCAACGTATTCAAGCTATAGCAGCACCAGCAGGGTTAGCGCATAATACAAGAGAGAAAGAAGCACGAACCCTCCCTGTGGAAATAGAAGAACAGACATTTTATCAGTCCATTCCAAATATTATTCCGCTTCCGAGCAGACGAGTGCCTTTCGCTTAACGAATTGTATAATCAGCTGAAACAGATCCATATATATCTCGCTACTCTGGTAATATATAGATATATTTTTCACTTGCCAAAATAGTAATATAATGTACATTTATTTTAAGCGATAGAGAGATTATAATTATGTAGGCTTATGTTATGGATTTTGGATTTATGCTATTGTTTTTCATTTAAACATTTCTTTATTATTCGAATATCTGCTTTTTGAGAATTCTTCCAGTTACATTTGTATTCCTCCTGTATTATTGACCATAATACATTAAACAGCCTGTTTGAAAATATTCCAGCACACATATTTATTTATAATTAGCATGGAGTCCTAAGTCCCGCACCTTTATAAGTTTCTACTGTATCTCTTTGGGTCAACTTCTACTTTTGGTCCGTTTTGGTTTTGTGCCCTGGATAATGGCTTTAATTAACATATAACCACTACAGGCATGACTTATCAACCTCTCATTTCCTAGTCCTGCGTTATAAGTACAAGTATAACTTGGTGGAATTCCTTCATTTTCTTTCACTTTTGGTATTGGTCTACTTTTGGC
>JAUZND010072902.1:0-16851 GCA_034780555.1 Coelogynopora nodosa
AGACTGCCGCAGATACGGACTCGGGCTTGGCGGTTCCGGAGGAAACCCGCACACCAGCGGACGAACCGCCCCGGGATGTTGTTGTTGTTGTCACTGTCCACGAACTCAGCTGTGTTGTGTCCAGAGAGCATTCATTGTGTTTTCTAGAGGAAGTAACACTTTTGTTTTCACATTGACTAATTGAGCCAACATGACTATCTCATCAGTGTGATATATTCTGTTTTTCTGTTACTCTTATCAATATTTGTAATATATGAATATATGTTTTTGTGCGTGTTAACACCTTCTTTATTTCTTTTCATATTACAATTACATCAAAAAATTACAAAAAGGGACAAACTAAACACTACACTGAAATATTATGTTGTACTTAATATTAGCAATTGCCAGTTGTCTCTCCCAAACAGTTCAGTAAAGACGAGTATTAAATGTTTGAAATCATATCATGCATGCATATCGTGCATATTATTACGTTTTTAATTATTTATATTTACAAAATAGCTTGTTTGCCTATAACATTTGTTAATTGTATTATGTGAAATGTAGTTAAATTATTTCTTAGATATGTGCCAAATGATATGTTGGCTAAACTATATATAGTTTATTTGATTTAACTTTTTATGCCCAATTTTCTAACTCGTAATATAAATTTCCGTAATTTCTATTTATGTGATACCATTGCTTATAGATCTGTCTAATTGTTCAATATCCATTCCTTAATAACAACCCCTTTTGTTTCCAGATGATATCGTCCAGCGAGTCCGTCGCCCCGGAAACCCTCCAAGCCATCCGCGAGGAGATGATTCGCACACTGCACAAGGTTCGCGACCTCGAGGCCCAGGTCCACCTCATCCCGCGCCTTCGTCAGGAGATCGAGACTCTCACGCGGGAGAATTCATCTCTCCGCCAGGAACGCGAAAAACAGGCCTTCCAATTGGCTGCCATGGACGAGGAGGCGAGAAGATCCCGCCAGAACGATGGACTGGAGGAGGAAGAGGAGGTTGTGGAGGAGGTGACCACCGTTCGACGTCCTCACCAGCAGCATCAGCCGCCTCTGCCGACTGTTCCACCGCCGCCGGCTTCGCCTGTGAAACCGATTCTACGCAGCAAAGGGGTGGGCGACTTCGACGTCGATCGGTTCATCGTGATTGACCTCAGCAAAGAGGACGACTGGCCGGAGGTCATACATCGGCGCATTGAGGAGATGATCTCCATTCGTGTCGAGCAGATTCGCCTAACGCTGGCAGTTGGCCAGGACAGACCAGCGAAGCCGGCCGTGCGATCGGTGGGCAGTGGGGTTGTGGACTCCAGGATTGTCAAGTCGATAGGAATCACGTGTAATCTGGAGAAACCACCGCCAACGTGTCCGCCAATCGAAGAGAATATCGGTGTGACTACTGGAGTTCCTCTGAAAACAGTTCCTCCGAAACCTATCTGTCGTAGTATCGGTATTAACGTCCGTCCTGTTACTTCAAATAGCGGGACCACTGCTGGTACAATCGAAGCGGTCACTACTGAAACTCGGGAGGAATGGGACGAGACGGTAATTTGGAATATCATCGGCCGAGGGAATAGTAAGCAGCAGTATTATTCAAGCATTATTCAACAGTTGATTGCAACTTACCGGACAAGTCAGAGTGACTTTGTCGCCATGATTATGCGACTCTTGGCTAAGGATGTGAGATCGATTGGTCTTACAATTCGACCTGAGAATCGCACCGTATGCTGTACGACGCAATTACAGGCAACCCGATCTCTAGGTGTTAGCGAAGACAGCATTGACGTTATTGTGCGGAAGAGGCCTCTCGTCTTTTCTGTAGGTCTAATTTGCAAACCCGAGATGAGTAACAAGTACTGTTCGCGTGACCGCCCGTGCATCTTTGACGTGTCAACTAGCACGACGCTACTGGAACAACGAAATCAGTCCACAACCGTAAATATAGCAATAGTGGAGAAAGGAGTTGGCACCACTCCGGTTCAAAAAAGGGAAGTTGGTATTATGAAACTGTTAGAGAAGCCGCCTACACGAGATATTCAAATGTTAACTGATGCCGTACCGACCCGGTCCATCAACTGTTTTACCGATGCTTGTTTGTTAGAGAGTCTTGTAAAGGAGCGTGTTGAAATGCATTTGTCTGAACTACAAACAACGCAGCATCACAATACTGTCACCAACACTCATATCACTGAAAAGATTGTCGACCACGAATGGATGGAACGTGAAATTGAACGACGTGTGGCAGAGATTCGTATCTCACGAGAGCATGAAATTGGGGTGCGGAAATACCCCGAACTAGTAGAGGAATTTGTCAGTGGGTCTACTGCAACCTGCCATCTTCACGAGATGATTGAAGAGATACCAACTTTGAAAGAGGAATGGGAGACAGTGTATAAGCTTGAGGGGGACAAACTTTCATGTCCGGTAGAGCTTGTACGCACGAAAGAAGTTTCTGTTGAGGAGGTTAAGCGGGTAGAATGCCACCCTGGTCCGGCTGATGAGTGTGATGCGGGCATCGTTGATGTTGTGAATGAGGTCAATCGAAAAGACGACATTGAGGAGGAGGTGCATGTACGTGAGTGGAAGACAACAACCACCTCTAAACAGTTTGGGAGTATCCCGATTGGAAAACAAGATTTCAGTTCAAAAAGAAATTCTCAATTTTCCGACCAGAGTATGTCGTCGATTGGCACAGTGTCATCTGGAAATGTCCAGCTGGGAAGTACGAATCTGAAGTCAACAAGAGATTTTCAATTTTCAGAGCAAAAGATATCGTCTGAAGACCAGGTGTTACTTCAAAATGTTAAACGAGAGAGTATGAACTTGAAGGTAACATCGCAACGGGATTCTACGAATGAAGAAGGAGCAGGGTTCACTACGACCATCCGTCCAGAATCAGATATTAAAGTTACCCACATTCAACCCGAAGGAAGACCCGTCTTTGTCTCGTCAAAGGAGCAACCAAAGCGTCAGTCTGGAATTAACCTGACTCATACAAATGAAAAAGAATCTACGCAAGAATTTTTTGAAGAGCCTGAATTAACTACTACTGAAACATCTTCATATGAAAAGGAAGGAGTATCTTTTAATTCAACAAAGACCACTTCTGAAAAAAATTGGGGTTATAAAACTGGAGACAGAACTTCCCAATTGCAATTGCAGCCCACCCCTGGGGGAGATCTTGTATTTTCTCGGGAAGCCAAATCAGGGACTGCAAGACACGATTCTACAGCCGGTAAAACTGAGAGCTGGTCTGCCCTTAGAGGTAATATTTCGCAATGTGAGGGAAGACAGTCAGCTACAGCCAGTAGAATTAGTACAGCATTTATGGGAAAAGAAACATCGATAATAGTGGGTGGATCTGGTGATGTTTCTAGAGTTACTGATACCGATTCAAATGTGATGAGGCTTTCTGGATCTAGTGGAGTTGGCGGTGGTTTAAATTCAGGAAGACATTTTGGATCTGGAGGTGGTGGAATTGTAATTGGCGGTGGTATTGATGGCAGAGGAGGTGGAATTGGCGGCGGCGGAATTGGTGGTGGAAACGTTGGAAGAAGCGGCGGAATTGGAGGTGGAAGTGTTGGAATGAGAGGTGGTGGAAGTGGCAGCGGAATTGGAGGTGGTGGAAGTGGCAGCGGAATTGGAGGTGGTGGAAGTGGCAGCGGAATTGCAGGTGGTGGCAGCGGAATTAGAGGTGGAAGTGTTGGAATGAGAGGTGGAGGTGGTGGAAGTGGCAACGGAATTGGAGGTGGTGGAAGTGGCAGCGGAATTGGAGGTGGAAGTGTTGGAATGAGAGGTGGAAGTGGCAGCGGAATTGGAGGTGGTGGAAGTGGCAGCGGAATTGGAGGTGGAAGTGTTGGAATGAGAGGTGGAATTGGAGGTGGTGGAAGTGGCAACGGAATTGGAGGTGGTGGAAGTGGCAACGGAATTGGAGGTGGTGGAAGTGGCAGCGGAATTAGAGGAGGAAGTGGTAAATCTGAACACAGTTCCGGAATTTTTTCGAGCAGAGCATCCTCAAATAGATGTGGTAATAGATTAGCCGTTGGTGGTGAAGCAAGGTTGGCGACAAAATCGGGGACAACTGGACAATTAATAAAACGGTAAGATTATTATAGACTTAATACTGTTTGGTTTGTGAATTTATAACTAAACAACATATCTATTAAAATTGATTGAAGTAGACCAGTAGTAAGTTAAGGTGGATTTTGCAGCAGTCACATAAACATATGAGTTATTACAAGTACTGTATCGAATTTATGTTATCTTAGTGTACATAACATATCTCTGAATTGTTTAAATGAATCACTCAGACTTGAGAACAGTTTTGCCATTTATGCTAAACGTAATTTGAAATCCACTGTTTTCTGTAATATATTTTGCATTTATTTTAACTTGTTATTTATTGATAATCTGTTTACATGTGTATATATTTAATATACGAGTATAACGTGCTACAGAGATGTAGTATTAATGGAATAAAGATAGTAACTGGCCCAACATCTTCCAAATACACTCCCTATAAAGGCTAAGTCAGGGGTGATCATCATATACACTGGGAAGCAGATGCGATGACATGTTGGATGGAACACTACTTTAAGCTGTTCGTAATTTAGAACACTATCAAGGACACAGCTTTCAGTGCCTTACTAACAATTAAAATTGTATAGGAACTTAACAATTGACAAAGACTTAACTATTATTGATCTCAATAAGACCATTGACAGTATTGTAAAAGGAAAAACCCCTGGAAGCGATGGTATTCTACCAGAAATCATCAAGAATGGGAAGCTTGTACTTCTGAAACTACTGTATGATCATCTGGGACAAAGATCCGTGCTATTTGACATAAAGAAGGTGAACACCATCACACTATATACATTAAATAACAACGGAGGCATTTCCTCGCTCAGCCATTGTTTTAGAACACTTTTTCGTTATTTTTCTTGCCAGATTACAGATATTGACATCTCACATTTACCTCAGCGTTTCAAATATATGATATGATATAACGTCAATTGTTTTCGATAATTAATTTTGTTGAAGATTTCGTGACATAAAGTTTATAGATATATAATTCATTGTTGATTATAAAACTTAGTCACAAAATATGATGTAGTATATTCCCACATATGCAAAATAATACGGCTCAATAAATAGTTAAGGTTAAGTTATAGTTAAAGTCCGTCCACAGGCGAATTTTATAAATTATCAAAATAATGGGCGAAACATTTCTTGCTTGAGATTGGATTAAACATCGCAAAGAATAATTCGCGCGAAAATTAAAGATATGTTCAGGGTTAGGTGGGAAAATGTCATAGTTAATTGCATGACTGAACACTGTCATAGTTGACTGAGCCCTGTTCTGATAAACTAAGTTAGAATTTAGAACTATTATTTTTGTAAGTTAAAAATTAAATTAAAAGAACTTGTATTGACTAATATTCAAATAAATGGAGATATTTATATTGTTAGATGTTTTTAGAGTACCATTTTTTATGTGAAAACCATAATACTTTACGTTTTAACAATAATAATTCGTTTAATATTTTCATTTCCAAGTGATCATTTTAAAAGTCAACTTGTTTATTGTCCCTCAAATGTTTGAAACTTATGTTGCTGTCTATTAAAAAGTAAATAGTGTTCTACCAGTGTTAATTATTACTTTTACTTTAAACGTTTTTTAAATAAGAAGTTTGTGTTCAGTTTTAATAAAAAATAAAATGGGAAATAACTTTTATTCTACCAAATATGTTGATCGTGTGAAACAGACAATATATAGTACTTTGTAGTGTGAACACATTGGTGATAATGGGACAATGATGTAAGTTATATATTACGTTGGTTATATAAGCGAAATATATATAATATAAATAAAGAAGTGGAATATAGATAATGAATAAATCACTACATTAATAATGATGATGCGGATACTTCAAACGTTGTAATTTACATTAATTATTTTGTCAACTTTATTTAATAAAAATAGTTATGTCTTTGTAAAGCGCTGAAATAATGTTTACACTATATCAACAGGGCTGTATAAAATTTAACATAGAACAAAAAAATAGGAGAATGTAAATTAGATTGCGTAGGAAGTGTAAATATGTATGTTTTAAGTCCGATAATATTCTCAGGGAAGATGGTAACTTGTTCCATTCAGTGGAGAATGCTCGATCGCCTACTCGCCTTGATTTTGAGGGTTTTGCTACAAAGGTGATAGCAGCAAATTGTCTTGTTAGGCGATTAGTAAGTTTGATTGTGGCCATATTTTTGAGATATTGAGGAGCATTTACATGTATGGCGCGATGGATGTACATGAGGAGTTTGCAGAGAATGCGGTGTCTTATCGGTAACCAATGTAGCCTCTGAAGTAGGGGTGCAGACGGGGTGAGCCATAGTAATCCAGTTGCGAGTCTGGCGGCTGAATTTTGTACACGCTGTAATTTCATTAATAAACGCTGATGAATGTTTATTAATATAACATTTCAAAAATCCAATCGGGATATAATTAAAGCAATCGCAAGATGATTTATACAGTCCATAGGTATATAGCGGGCCATGTTTTTAATTTGTCGTATCCAATAACAAGATTTGCAAACATCTGTAATATATGGTCGGTCGTTGAACGATAGCGGGGCATCAAAAAGAACTCCACGATAACGTGTCCTGGATATCGGGTTGAGGTCCATACCATTAAAGTGTACTATCTAAGGTGTAATGTATATTCCTTATTAAATATTCCATAATACACCTATTAAAAATAAATCTGTTGCCTACTCATATAACTAACGCGTAATAAAAGTTCGGAAGCGTTTTTGGTCAATTTAAAATTTCATCTTGATTAATTTTATGTGTGAAAAGGTAAATTATTATGCTTTTAAATATAATAATAGCAAGCTTATTATAATATCAAGTAATGTACTCCTCTATAAGTGATCAGTATTAATCGGTTAACTGTCATAAGTAAAACGGGAAAGGGGTTTCATTTTATAATTGTAAATATGAGCCAAAATAATCAATACTCGCACCATAAAAACTAAACAAAATCCTGAATGTCTCCATTTGTCTGAAAGTAGGGCAACTGGGAAGTTTAGTTCATTCAAACATGAATGCACAAAGAATATATATTTATATATTTTTTATATTTTATAGATAGCTTATTTAATGAGACATTTCTTTAAATTGAAATCTGTCTTTGTATTTTTTTCCATATGATGTAGTACATGATAGCTAAATAGTTATTTCATTTTAAGTGTGAAATTTACCTTAACTTTGCATAGATTTATCTTTACACTAATTAAATGTTGAATTAAAAATCTTTCTATACGTTACATAATATGTTCTAGTCTACTGTTATAGATATACGGTTAGGATTGTTACTATGCAAAACGCGTCGTGTTGCAGAATATAATAATATATAGCAAATAAAGTAACCTTTCTCTACGACTAAATGTGTCCACATTGCTTAGTTAGATGTGGACTGTGTAGTCCCTGTTTATCATGAATAAAACACAAGGTTACCAATAAAAGTACACCGAGAATATTTGTTGTAAAAGAAAAGAACATCAAAATTCAACTTTTATATTGAATACAAATTATTCTAATATACCTCCAAAGGTAAATTATTAAACACAGAAATGATGTCAGTTAATACATTTTTTTTAAATATGTATCCTGAAGTGGAGTATTTCTCTGTTCATTAAATATAGTTTAAAAGATCGGTGAAACTACCGTGGAACACGGGAAACTAAAGAGTAGTATGTTTGATAGCTGTTCTCAGTTTTCAATTTCACCGAACGATAAAAGGTGAAGTTTTATGTCGACTATTTGAATCTTAGTGAAATTCATCTTTTCTCACGGTTACAATGTGTTCCTTAGTTAAGTTTTATATCATATTGATACAATATCATTTTCCTAACTGTAAATCTCTATTTATTACATGATTAAACTTCTCATTGATTTGTTGGTTTACTCATCTCAAGTTCGTAACTCTGCAAGGTTAGAATAGTGTGTGTGATCCAGATGTGTTGGTTCAACTGTGAATGTTCACAACGCGTCGGTTGCGAGGTCATTCACAGAATCGATAAATTTAGCTGGTCATTTTAATAATAGATATAATATGTTTGAGTATTCTACAGGAAGAGGGTACCTACTGTAGTAATTCTTTCTATTGATGCTATATGTCTAAGGAGTCGTAAAGCGCACTGCTACTCTATCATCAGGGGGGGTTTGTTGCGCTGTTTGTTAGAAAGATTTTCAAGTCTAAGAATTGCATGCCATAATAGTTACCTACCTCTTAAGCCTTGGTAATGCGTTGGATAGAAATAAAATACCTTCAGTTGGCTCCGTTTTTTCCGTCTTTGATTGAGAAACTGACAGTACCAATGTACGTGAGTGTATTATGTGTCATAACAAATATTGATTGTTTTCACTGTACATTGTTTATTGTAGGCGTACGATTCGCAGGCGTGCAATAGTAGTTATCCAGTACCTAAAGAGGTTTCTTATGAAACGGTACCTTAGAAGTAGCAATTCAATTATGATTTTTTATTATGGCATTTAGTCAGTTATATCTTAAATTTAATTCACTGATTATTTCTCAGTATATTTCTCAAAAAATGATGTGCATAGTTTGTAAGAATTTTAGAATTTTAAGAATTATGTTGGAAATCCAATATAATTTGTAATTACAAAAAACTCCTCATGAATATAACATTTCCCTAAATAAAAAGAATATATATTTTTTGCTCATTTCGCTTGCTTATACAGAACATATGAGATCCTTATAAATGTTTCATGACTAAATTTACAATTATTTTCGAACTCATTTGAAAAATAATTAGCGACTAATTGTTTTGTTTTAAGCATTTGATGTCATAAAATACTTGATTTGTAATATGTGTTTATTACCTCAAATATCACAATTCAAAGATGATTCAATTAAGGAAAACTCAGCGGGCAAATTCCATAAAATACGCGCTAACCCTGAATTCTTTACAACGTAGTGCACCTCCTCCCTTCTGAAATCGTGTTGCCATGCGCTCTTAACCGCTGCAGAAGGGACCCCGCCGCTATGGGGGGAGGGGAGCTGTCCAGCTCCGGCGGCTCCGACGAGGAGAGTCCCGATGAGGGGAGCTTCTTCGGCGACGACAGCCGGATCGAGTACACCTGCGATGATGACGTGCGAGTGAGGGTGCTTGAGTCAGCCGGGGCCAATCAGGGAGCCGGCAGGTGTGTGGTGGAGGATGAGAGACCAATCAGGTTCGAGTATTGATCTATAATTGCTTTAGTGTGTGTAGTCTTGCTGCACTGATAGGCTATATTATCTCATGATAGATTCAAATATGGAACAAAGTGTATTGGGTCGTCCAGTTGATGTGGTTTTCACAAAACATCAGAACATTATTTTATTTGAAATATGAAAATGTGGTTTACAGTGTGCATTGGCAATACGAATCACTAATGATTGATTTTTTAAATACATTACTTTATGGATTTTTGAGCGATTGCACAATATAGTTGTTATATAGTGGTTGGCTTTTATATATTGTTATGTAGATTGATGGAAAATAGATTTAAAAGTTTAAAATGAATAGATTATTTAATTATCGCTTTTATATGTACTTAATCTATGTTTTCGATTATGTACATTTTAAATACAATACAGCATGTTATATTATTTATTTTCTTATCTGAATTAATATTCTTAAAATCGATATTTGTTTTATTAAGTGATATAAAGATCGATAATCAGATCCCTTCAATCTATCGATTAGGTAAACTTGTGTCGCTCAAAATGATCTGTCTGTCAATGTTATCATAATATGATGAATTAAGTTTACCATTACGATTACGAGATATCGGCTAAGATTGTATTATGTCTTGTGATTGGTGGGCTGTTGACCTGACTTATCGGGCAAAAGTGGCTCCAGAAGCAGTGTATTGTATTTATATGATGATTCAAATAGACGCATTGAAAATAATCATGTGAGTGAAGCTTTCTAGTTGAATTTTGTTTTGTTTGGTTTTCAGTAGAGTTTCAAGGGCTGAATTGATTTAATAATTAATTAATCTTACTACAACCGAAATTAAGTGGAAATTGCATATTTAAAACAATAAATAATTCTGTTTATTGAAAACAATATTAATTATTTTCTACCAGTCTGCCATGTTTAATATTTGCTGAAATTTGTTAATATTATAAAAGTTGAATATTCTGTTAAAGGTCTTATTATTCACCTTGAAGTATTTCAGTGATAAATTATTTTGAACATTGCTCAATTACTATTTGTGTTTCTTTTTAAAAAGAACGTTGAAATGGAATTAGCCCCTTTTAATTGGAATTGTCATATTTTTAAAATCATTGATAAGGGGATTTTGTACACTCTATGCAGAATATTTTGAAATGTATAATATACAATTGTTTAATTGTCTATGTATAATTTACATTTACAGGTATTTTGTTAGCAAAAAATGGGGTGAAAAAGTTTTTTTAATAATAATATAAATTGTATTATAGTCTTGTATTACATTTTTATAATTACATATACAATTCATATAGTACCAGGCATACAACCCTTCACAGTGTCCTGTTTAACTTAATTTTAATCATCATATTATATAGAACTATTGTAGGCGGTTAAATAATATTATCGATTGATACAAAGCAATAATCAATACGAAATTTTAGATGAGTCAGACATATAGTAGGCAAGTTATCAATGAACGATTTAAAATGTGTCACAAGTTCGTAAATATATTATAATGAATTGATTAGAATCCAAATACATAGCCAGTTTTGTTAGTTTCATCTGCGCTATGGCTGCTAGAATACGAGTCGACCGAACCAGCCACAATAATGCACTGGTCAACCATACTCACCCGTCCCTCCCATTCCTGGTTTTCAGCGCCCAAATGTCCGCTTCAATGCAGACCGCCTGCCGAGTGTTCGCCGAATGGCTGAAGGATTCCACCACCAAGACGTCCAAGGAAATGGTGGGTGTTCGGCATCTCTTGTCTCTCTCTCTCTCTCTGATTATAGGACTTGGTGCTGGTCCTGCTCGGGTCATCTATGATTATGTCCAGAGGTCCTCTTTGATCTGATAAATAGCTAGGCTAGCTGTATCAATGGACGTATATTGTAGATGGTATCATGTTTTTATCAGTTTAGTATTTTTATAATGGGATAGATTAATCAAACACATTAATCGACCTCCTGTATTTATTGCTATAATTACTTTTTTTCTCAAATTTAAAGAAATAGGATCGTTAATACTGTTGTAATTGGTTTACCTATACACATTACATTATAAATCTGTTTTAAATGAGCAGCTTTATTGATTAACTAAACGTGTATCTACGTTTTACTGTAAATCAATACTGAAGATATTGAAGTTTCTTCATATGCTGTTTCTTCATAAAATCGATTATTTGCCACTAGGCAGTTTGTTAGTATATTGTATTGATTAGAAAGTATCAGTTGTGCGGGCTATAAACCTTTTTGATATAAAATAAAACAGAACTAGTTTTAAAAAACATATGCAAACATCTATTTAACCAAACAATTTGTAGAGTAGTTAGTCTTACATCTTTTTTTTTAATTTTGTGCTATTTTACATACATTCTTTCAATATTTCCAGATATGTTTTGAATTGACAACCATCAAACTTTCCAAATATTTTACGTTGTGTATAATAATACAAAATTATGTTTGAAACTTTGTCATGGTTTACAGCGCATCGAATTCCACGACGGACGAAGTACAATTTGATTGGAAAACATTTCTCTATTCCGAATAGATTATTCAAATAAATAACACTTTATTTCATTTAATATAAAAGAATTTTGAAAAGAAACAATCACTTGTCCATTTCATATTTATAAATGTCCTTATTGATTTTCTGTGAATAACTTTTGAACTGCATTAAACTAAATCAATTCCCACTATCATTTGTCGGCAGCATATTTCAATTCATTCGTGATGATTGATTTGATCTACATAGCCAATTATGGGTGCCCCTCCTTCTTAAGCAGTATTTACACTAGTATAGATTGTAGATTTGTAGCGTGACTAGTTTTCATTCTTAGTTGATGTGATAATTCTCTACCTCCTCTATTCTTCTGTTTAGGCCGCAGATTCTCCTGAGGTACGTATTCCAATAACTCAGACTTGCTCACTGTTATGCACCCCCCACCACACCCCTATTGTCGTCTAACTACATTGTTGACCTAGATTGGCAAACACGGGCTGTATTCCTATTATAGACTTAAGTATTTATGGCGCGCATAATGTGGAGAAGAGTTTGGGCATGTGATGGAGTATTTATGTCACGCATGATGCTTCGTACGCATTTATAGATTTTATAGTTTCTCTAGATTGTGTTTTTTGAGCTTTTTGAGCCTTACGCTTTTTGAGAACACTTTTTTAGGATAAAAATAACAAATATGTTACAGATCTCTTCAAAAATAGGATTGTATTTTCAGTAAGAAAAATGAAGCAAAAATATGTAAAAACTTACTTAAAACGTGATAAATTCTGTTATAAATACTGAAAATACATTAGTTTTCTGGGAAAATATTAATGTTTCTTGTTGTTATATATGAGTAGAAAAACTGTGAAAAAATAGAAACCGTATAATTGCGCAGTTCAAAATATTACTAAATTCAGTTTGAATTTAATGTACCGCAAATCGTTTCCTTTGATGGAGTAATCTGTCAACATTCTAATAAGCGTATTAATCTTAATCACACCTATCATAACACCCCCTCATAACTTTGCTATTTGATCGAGAATGACACCACCACCTCCTAGATTTAACTCCCTCCCATGTTTGTGAAGTTGTTGCTGTCCTAAAGCAGGTGGCCTGACGACATACCAGTCGAACCAAAGCGCTGATTAACACTCACTGTCGGAACTGATTATAAATCACAATTTAGTAAATTAGGACTAAATCAATAAACTAAAACATATAATTGTGATTTATTTGTTTCGACATTTCGTTCTAAATTTTTTTTATTTTCACCCAGAAACGCGCACTGTACAAAATAGATCGGGTTTTGCAGGTTTTAATTAATCATGGACATGAAATTTAAATGCATATTATCTCCAGATAGGGACACTAGATGCCATCTCAGCCCTATCTCATGTTTGTCAATCTAGCGCAACAATACTGTTGGAATGAATATCTATCCCCTTGTTAATATCTTGCTTTGCCAACCATATCGCCTGAATGTTGTGCTCCTCTGTCGGGAAATGGTGTATCTTATATTCTTTTTTATTGAACTATTTTCTTCTACTTTTAATTATAGATGTTTCTTATTTAACTGCACGCTTGCGCTCTTTAACTTTCTAGCTATCAATGCATAAAATGTGTTAATTTCTCATTTAATATTATCGTAATAAGTTATTAAAAACCTCCCCGCGGAATCTCTGTCAAATCATATATTGTCATACTTTGTTTTAGAATAGTTATTTATAAATCTTGCTTATTTAATTATTTGTTTTATGATACGGAAACGCGATCATCCGCCTGACGTTTTTTTCCATTTCCATTTCGAGTCTAAGAGTTAAATTTGCTCCAGAAAATCTTGGTGTCTCGTCTGCGACTTTATGTTGATGATATTCGCTGAAAAGTTAAGAGACAGGGAGAGAGAGAGACGCAATTTATAGTTCACAATGTTAAATCAATACTGCTTTTTTAGTGCAGCGGTACGAACGAACTGAGACACGATCAAGTAGGTCACTATTTTGAGTTTATTGATCTGGCTGAAATATGGTTGATCTCAGGCGCGCAGGTTAATGAGTACATTTTTGTACAGCTGGCTATAGCCTATTGTGATGTGGGCCGGGGTCATGTTTACACTCGAAGTAGCTTACTCAAGAAGCTCGTTAACGTATCTGATTTCACTATAATCGAGCATGAATTTAAATGAAGTTAGCAGCTATATCCAATTTGTGTGGCTCTGTCAACTTTCAATTCCAATCGAGTATAGGTATGACGCCAGTTTCTTTTTCGAGTTCCGATGAGCTCAAATTCATGTCATATTGTCTGCGACCCATGTTTGTACACATTGGTGGCTTTTGGCACGCTACATAGATCAGAAGATATCAGAATACGGCTTTATACGGTTGTATACTGTATACTACGATTGTAATTTTACGATGAAATGTTTTTATGAAGTAACAACACCAAAAGCCTAGATATTGTAACTTATTATAACATAATAATATATATGTACGATTAATTGATCCAATTACAATGGAATACGACAATAGAACAATTAAATGGATATATAATATAAACGTGTAGAACATTTATTTTTGGTTCAGCAATTGTTAGTTTGATTCTCGATCCAATTACGATGTTATGTCTTAATTTGTCATTGGTATGCACTTTTCAATGATTTAACCCAATAAATACATCATTGTTTAATCCTGTTCATGACAACATCGATAGAAACAGAGTCTGAAAACATTGTTAAAAATGATTATTAGTGTACAGAATATATACCATTTTCAGTAATGTATTACATAAATATGTACTGTAGCGTAATCGTTAATAATTACTGGCAACATGCAGTTCCCAACAACATAAGCAGCCAGGTAGCAACTTACTTCTTGTTCAGTGGTGACATTTTTTGTCGGTTGTTTATTATAATCATAGCCACCATCCTACCTTAGGGGGGGCGTGAGGGGTGTTGTTTCATGCCCCGACAATATAGAGATAGCTGGCGGAGGACGAAGAGTCAAGCAGCATTGATCCAGTTAGAGCGCTGGCTGGGTAGGCCAGGCCTGCTGTGTTCGTGTGAAGTTTTGGTGTAAAGGAGGACAGTAATGTTTGGGTGTTGTTGGTTTCTCCTCGGCTATATGTGATGAATTCCTGTCTCTTGTCTGTCTGTGAATGTGATGAGAATCTTTGCTGAGAACATTCATTTAATTTATCGACTGTATTGATGTTGGAAATATCTAGAAGGTTTGTTGTTTAATTATTTATTTGTTTCATACTTTTTATGTCGATTAATACACGTGGCATGTTGTGCGTTATGAAAGAACTGTTTCTGTGAGAGTGATCAGTGATTTCGTTTTTTATCTGAAGACAGACTTCCGTTTGACAAAGATGATCCGAATATGTTACAATTTCTTTTAATTAATTAAATTTATAATCAATTGTATTGAATTTGAACCCTTTGTTAGATAAATTAAATCCAATCGCGTGACGTCATGACATCATTAAAACGGAATCATTGGTCCTTAATTGTTTGTATCTTTTACCGCTTCTCCCAAATGAACTGCATTATCAAAGCAATACAACTGTGGGTGACTTTTACTGTGGTATACTGTGAAAATATATATTAATAGATTCAGAAAAGACTTCTCCATGGTTACGCTTATTGTCATGATTTTCCACGAAAATAAATAGAAATACGCTCACTTTTTGATAATGTTATGGGAACAAAAGTAACACATCTTTTGGTCTTACAATTACATCTTATTATTTATACTGAACTAAGATGACTTCGTTACTAATTATAATGCGTTATCAATTTCAAAAAATTATTAGTCACAAAGAATCACATTACATCCATGTTCTGAATTTTGCTATGTTTTACTTTTATATTACACACACTTCCTTTTTGCTTATTTCAATTATGATCACCCTTATCTGTGTGCACTTCGCACCCAGTATCCACCCTCTCCATTTTAGTAAGACCACCTAACCCCTCTCCACTTTGCACCCAGTATCCACCATCTCCATTTTAGTGAGACCTTCTTCCTACACTCTCCTATGGATTCGCCAAGGGAGGATGAGGGGGTGCCCCTCTTGGGCAGGTTTTCTCGGCACCATATTTCCCCACTCGAGTCAACTCATGAAGCCCCGTATTCTTTACTTCCTTCTCCTTATTTTCAGCTCTTCCCTCACCCTCCTTTATCTGATGAACTTCCATCCCTTCGCCTCCTTCCTTACACTTCCTTCTCCTTCCACATAATGCCTCCTCTCTTCGCCTGCTGATCATAACTCTCCGACCCCCGCCTGTCGTCAACTCTCGACCCATCCTCCACCTCAGAACGAGGCCATGTCGGTGATCCGGCGTGAGTGGTTCCAAATGGTCTCCCGGGAGCCGGCCAACCCGTGTCAGATAAACGCGGTGGTCAGCGAAATTGGTAGACTGAGCTCAGCTCTTCTGGAGAGACTCGTCAATATGATGGATGAAAGGGTGTGTGCACTGTGCAGTCCTTCGTCGACTCTCTGACTTTGCAAGTTTTTGGCGTAGTCTTGGTATCTTTTTGTTTCATTCATGCTTTTATTATCTCTACTGGCCTTACCATTTTAGTTAATTCGTAGCCAAATTTTGGAAAAATAAATAATCGTGTAAGTCACGATATATGAAACTTTAAATAATATTTTAAAGTAGCCTATATTGACGCAAGTATATGTTGGCCAATTAATATTAAATTTGAGATATTTAGAATTGTTCCCTTGAATTTTTATTAAACATTTCATTGGAGAGTTAGTTAATGTAAGAAATATTTTTTGGAATATTATGTTATGATATGATCATTGATTTTTGATAAAAATGCTTATACCCCCTTATTTTATTAAAAAGTTACAGATATACTATAAAAATGTATATTATAGTTACAGAATGGAGAGATGTGAATAACGCTGTTTCGTACTTGTAATAATCTCTTTTTGACTTTTAAGGTAGCCTTAAATAGTCCTACATTATTTAGTTTGATGTGGTTTTCTGATAAGTCCTCCTAACAGGGACGACCAAAGTTCTCCCCATCTTCAAATATGTTTATTTTTTAGTCACACATCTTGTTTTCAACATGAGTACAGTGTATGTCCCCC
>JAUZND010072913.1:0-16850 GCA_034780555.1 Coelogynopora nodosa
GAACCCACGCGGGGAAACCACAATGGATTAGCAGTACATCGCCTTAACCACTCGGCCACCTCGTCTACGAACGCGCAACCGTGTAACAATGGTATTTACCGCAGTGGCAAATAATATAATTAAAGTAGTTGTCATGACTTAAACTTGTATAAATTTTTGCTTGAATATAATTATATATAATTAATATATTATTTATATTCTGTGTACTCTAAAATAATACGTATTTAAAAATATTAATAGAGGTTAATTAACAGACACTGAAATAAGGTCAATAAGGATTACTACTGATTTAAAAATCAGGGGATGCCATTGATTACAATTTATGTAATATTTTTACAGTTGTATACATGTATCTGTTACATACATGATGATGCGTTTACAATTTCTGCTGATAATTATATTTTCATCATATTCAATTAATTCCCAAAAACTAATTACCGTAACTATACCAAATATTATTTTTATATTCGGACGTATGCAATAAAAAACTTGTGAAAGTAGCCTTTTTGAGTTATCAATCAATTAATCAAAATGCAAAAAATTAACAGTTAAATTTTTTTATAGTAAAGTAAATCAATTTACATAATTCAAATTAATGTATTCTGCATTACCTTAACAAAATGTTTCGGTATAAATAAATTTTATAAATATATATAATAAACATATTGAAAAAATTTTGTGCAATGTTTATGATTGCAATTATAATAGTAGAGGCGTCCGTTTTAATTGCTATGTAAAAAAGGTACACTTAAACTAATTATAATATTAATAGGCTACTAACTAATATTATACTTAAACTAATTGCAACTAAAATTTGATTTAAATAAATCATTCGAAAAAGGTCCTACACTAATTCAGTGTCGCTAAATCCATTTTTCGGGCCAAGCTTAAATTTGAAGAAATATCCTTGATATTTTTTTAATCAATTTATAAATATTGTTTCTGTTTTTAAAAATCTAGTCATAAAAATCTAGAACTAATCATACCTATAACTATTATTAAATAAATATTTAAACAAAATATAGAAAAGTACCATATTATATTTTTCCTGAAAAGAAAAATTAGGAAGCATGATTATAAGATCCCAAAAATAGCACTTTGAAAATACAATTTAAACTATTGTTAAAATAATTATCATTTTTTTCTATGCTTCAAAGTTAACATAGTACGTAACTTAATCGATTTTTGAACTTAATGTATGGGTCAAAATATTTATACCATTTTATCTATCATTAATTAACAATTAATTTTCTATTGAAGACCTTTTAAAACGTATTATTAATTATTTAGTATTTGAACTGAAGTTTTATTTAAGCAAAATATATAATTATTTTAAACTCACTATCCACCCCAATGAAATGTTTGTGCAATTAGTTGTATAATTGTTATTCTATGATATTATATCAAAGTTTATATAAATATTTATTAATAAATTATGATATTAAATCGTGACAAAGACATAGGGGCTGTTGTATATAATTAAATCACGCTTATAGACTATATTCGATTAAGTGTAGTTATTTAATTGTAGTTATTAAGAGTAGTTATTAGTCTAGTCATAATTATATTTTCATCATAATAGTTGTCAGATAGCTAATAATTGACAAAGTGTGATAAAATGAGGATCGATAAAATGCCCAAATCCGGACTGATTTAGTGACACCGGGCTAATTTCTAGGTAATTCTAAAAAAATTATTATCGGAATTTCCTTTATCAGATTTATAATAATATGGCATCATGACCTATCTCCAAAACCATTATAAATTTCAGAATAACAACCGAATAGGGCCGTTAAATTAAAATATCCAACAATAATATATATTAATGTATGATGAAGCAGAAAATATGTCAATCGAAAACCAGTCACGGTTTAATCAAATCGGTTTAATTGTTATGGGCATTATCTCACATAGTTCACATAAAAAACTGCTTTTAATTTATATTACTATCGGACACAAATTTCTGATTGTTGTGTTGATTACATTGTATTAAAAAGCGCTCATTTAAGAGCAGTAACCAACACTACATAATTAATACAACCACTCATTAATACACTTACAACGCAAGCAAAAATAACCAATATAACAATAGAGCAGGTTATTAATAGGACACGATTAAACAAATAAATGATAACAAGATATGGCAATTTAACAAGTGAGAGGAATAACACTCAATTGTTGATCTGATCAAGCGACTACAATGATATTTATACAGACAAATACGCTAAAACAAAAATTATACAATAAAGTAGGATCATACAAAATTTAATGTACAAGTATGAAACAATACAACACTTTTACCGTACCAATTCTGTTCGAAGTGAGTTATATAAGAAACACATAGCTACATAATAAAATAAATGCTGTTTATTTAGAACCGGTATATTTTGTAACCGCCTTCGTTCCCTCACTGACGGCGTGCTTCGCAAGTTCTCCTGGTAGAAGAAGACGTACACCAGTTTGAATCTCCCGACTTGTTATGGTAGACTTCTTATTGTAGTGTGCCAGTCTACTAGACTCATTAGCGATCCGTTCAAAGATATCATTGACGAAACTATTCATAATGGACATCGCTTTCGACGAGATTCCGGTGTCCGGGTGTACTTGTCGAAGTACTTTGTAAATATAGATAGCGTAGCTCTCCCTCCTCTTCTTCCTTCTCTTTTTGTCTGTTTTTGGAGCCTTGGCTTTGGACGCCTTTTTAGCAGCTTTTCCAGAAATTTTTGGTGGCATCAGTACAAGATAATTAAACGCGAAAAATACAAAAACAAATATAAAACTCAGAAGAAACGATGTTGCAATTTATTGAGTTTTCCTTTTATATCAGACGCTTTGAACTATAATGCTGTCAGAAAGCATCTTTATTAACAAAAAAAAATCAATAATAGCCTTCCTGACATACTCTTTTTAATAATTGGAAACATTATTTAACTAACTTGTTAAAGTATGCTACTTTTAAGTAGTATATGAATATATTATCAATAAATTAAATATTATTTTTGATCTAGAAAATTTGAATAGAAAAATTACATCAATGAAATGAGTATACTAGAGTATTAGTATATAAATATTAGCAGTTGCACCCGCACTCATGAGCACAGCGGGGACGTGCCCCACTCTTAAATATTTTATTTATCTTGCGCCCCATGCTTAAAATTCGCATATCGCTGAATACATTTTGAATACAAGTGTTTTCTTGTGTCTCTTCTTTTGAACATAATTATTTTCATGAACATACTCAGTTAATATTTATTTTAGATACAGCATATTATTTTACGACTATTTTTACGACCCAAACAAAAATTTATTTTATTTTTGGATTAAGATTCTTTTTAATTCTAATTTGAAATATTTCAATATAGATTTATTTTAATGATAATATTATAAACTTTACAGTATATAATTGATTATTCTCTGTATTAATTTATTCATAGAATAAAAGTGCTGTTTTTTAAAGTTACAGATTAGATATATGCAATTCTTTAACATAAATGATTCCAAAACATTTGCTCATTGGTCAGTTGCTCACCATTCAAGTCACTCAGACGGGTAATTTGTTCCCTAACATTTGCTCACCATCATTTTTTCAAATAGAATTATATTTATTATAATATTTTGATTATATAGAGACTGAGTGATTAAAATAATATGTTAAGCACTATAGATATAAAATACGGAAAATAAGTGCTCAACAGTTTAGTAAGATAATTCAATTCCTATATAAAATATTCATAAAACATTCTAAATATATACAAATGGTGTATATATATAAATGGTGTAAATACTACATTAATGTTGATTAAATTTTAATTATGTCATTTAAATTATACAAACTAATAATAACATTTTTTTAAATAGAATGTCGAAATACTCATCTTTAATTATAAAATAAACTACTTTCGCTTCAGTTCATTTAAATAAGTAAACTTTTTTTTGTTATATTTTATAAATCCATAAGTGAATGCTTACTTACCAAGCTAAACCAAACAATGTTTTATATATAAAAAGTTGGAGCTCTATCAACACTTATAATCAAATTCACTACCTTTAGTATTGAAAACAGAGGTGATAACTACTCAGCCACTGCTCTCCCAAGGTTACCTATTTTATTATCTTTGCAGGTCCGTACGCAAGGGGGGGTGGGGGGAGAGAAGGGTTTGAACGCCTCTACTAAAAACAGGAAATTTTCATTTTTTAAATGTTGCGTTTTAAATTAAAAAAAAATTGATATTAAAAAAATTGTCGTAGTTGTCTATACTTATTTAATTATATATATATATATGTTTTCTATTTTGCATATGTATAAAATAAATAAAACACTTCAATTGTACCCTATACAGTGGTTTCGAAAATTAACTACGGAATCACGGGCTCGACTTTAATATTTTCTTATTAATGTCCAATTAATGTCTAATACTAGTTTTCACAATAAATGCGGCACTCGAAAACACACATATAAAACAAAAATGCAGGTAATATAACGTTTATATTGTTTTGTCATTCTGTTCATCACCGTGTGTTTTTATATTATATTATTTTATTTATTTTGTCAAACCTGCGGCGGTGGTTTGAAACATAGCTTTACGTCATATTTATAAATGCAGTTTTCAAAAAGTAACTTTTCTTGAAGTTAACTATAATAAACTTAGACAAACGAACATTTTCAAATGAAATAGCCGTATATTATTTACATATTTTAACCATATATATAATTAAGATGAAATGACTATGTTTTAATTTTAGTTATGTCGAAATATTAATTAATAATTACCCTGAGTAGGCCTATTCGTTATAGCTTCTAAATAGGTACCTATATAGAATAGTTAACAAACTGTTAACAATGTATTGGTTAATTATATAATATATGATTAGTTGTTATTTATTCAAATAATCATGTTTATGTATTTATATCACACATAAATTTCACTTTCGATATCAGTGAAAAAATGAACATTACTGTTTGAATATAATAGTAACATCAAACAATTTTGTACGCTTAATAATACTTCATTGTTTGTAAACTATTAATATAATACAATATACAATTTTTTCATCTAAGACCGATCATGTACGACCTTCGATGCGTATTCAAATACAAATACTACAGAATAACGCGTGCACAACACGTGTTCACTTCTATGTTTTTATTTGATATACTATATAGAAATTATTTGTTGTATTGAAACATTGGAACAGTTGTTGCTAAAACTAAAAGTAACGGAGTTGTGTTTTGGTTCAAGTACGCATATTATGTTTAAAATAATATACTTAAAACATTTAGATGCCAAAAGTAGGTTTCATTAAAAAAATATAATTTTAAATGTTGTTTTTATTCTAGATTTCCTGTTTTGATTTTTCTGCTTCGCTTTTGTATGACATACTATTATAGGTTTCCTTTACTACCCCGATTATGACTTTAATTTACCATGTAACTCTAATTTTAGACTAAATAATTTTTTATTAAAATATTTGACCAATAATTATATCGAAATTAATATATCCGATAATATATAATGTCTGTATTTAGTATACGTATCTGTCCGTCTTTCAACATTTTCAGTAAATTTGCATACGGGACCTGAAACAGAGAATGTTCGTGGAATACTATTTGCTATTCTGCTTGAATTCTTTGGCGATATGCTGGCTGCTGAGTACACCCTTCTACACCTTATCTCTGTTGTGTGAGTATTTATTATTTTAGTAAACACTATATACGAGAAATCTTAAAAGTATCATCAGAACCTCGGTTTATACCTGTTTACCTTCTTTTATCAACTTGTTCTTAGCCGCATTGTTATTAATATGTTTCTAGATATTCTTAAAATAGTAGTTTTGTTATTAGAGTTTTCTTTAGAATTTTGAGTGTGAAATGCGTGGTTGAATACCATTTCATATTTTTCGGTTATATTATTTCATTATAATATAACGTAATTTTTTAATAACTTAAAACTAACTCAGACCTTGACAGAAACTTAATGAGATCGCGAATTGCATATAGTTATATGTCCACATATAATGATGTATATATTTCTCTCTTATCTGAAATTATGCTTTGCCTGCAGTCTACATCCCCAAAATAATTGTTGAAAAGTTTAAAAGTGAATATATTCAGAATAAAAATACTGGAATCTCCTGACAAAGATGTATCCATGTGAATTGTTTAGGTAGGTGATTTCTCAGAGTAAAACATAATAACAAATATGGGCAATAACATATCTAATAATTTATTTAACGGTTCTCCATAAAATTAATCGCTATAGAAATAAATAAATAAATAAATAAATATTCGTATATAATCTAAATGTTTTTAAGTATTACCTTTCGGTATCTTAAACTAAATATGTATGTTTTCTAAGTCAGTTTAGCCTACCCTGCAAAATTAACTGTTGAAATAAATTGAAGTCCTCCACGCAATAACCGGCTAATTGACAAAGCTATTTTTATTTACAAACGGCATTTAAAGTAGATTAGTATGTTCATTAGTAATACGTTAGCTGGGGGTTATTGCACGGAGGGCTTTTATTATATATAGCTGTATGAAAAGAAAAATACTGTTTCATAAAATGAAACCAGTTTGTGAATCCATATACTTAAAATTTAATATATATATATATATATATATATATATGAATACAAATATCTAAAATATATAAATAAACGAAACAACACTACTTTTTTATTCTACCAAAGAAAGGGTAAATAAGCACTGGATCGGAACTATCCATATTGTTTAAGGTTGAGGATTAATTTTGTTTCGAAATGAATTTTACTGAGGGTTGTTCATTTATTTATCAAATGTATGTTATATATAAATAGTTTGGGGAAGGTGAGTACTTATCGTCCCCCCACAATCACTCCTATGTACATTGTACACCCAATTTCTTGGATAAAAAATGTTTGTTCGCATGTATGTTTTAATACGTTTTTGTCTCCACTTGCTAATTAACTATTGTAGCTTAGTCTAGTGCAGTAAAAGTAGGCCCAGAAACGTGTAATTTGCTTATATCTTTTTAATAATGCTTCGATTTACATAATTGTTTCATAACGAAATAGGTTAGTGATCATGGCGGATCTATTAAAATAGTTAATTATTTGAGATTCCTTTCCTACATGTTCCAGAACAGCAAAAATGGTCCCAAATACTTGTTATTTTCTATAACTTTTTAAAATTATTTTTTACACAATTGTTTCATAATAATCATGTGTTTTAAATACAATGGCTTGTCTAATAGAGATAGTTATTATTTTTAATTTTTTCCTTCACGGTCCAGGATCTATTCTGCTTCCAGATTTTTCGATGAAGTTTGTATACTTGCTCTCTCGTCTCCACTCGTTAATTTCCTATTCAAGTTATTTATTTTATTACACTTCATAATATCTTGCTGGTGCAACCCAAATAAATTCTGCTTTCCGCTTTTGTCTGGTGTGCTTGTGTGATGCCCGCACTCGCGTATTCATTTCTTCAGTTCTTGACACCATATAATATTTTTTCTTTATTTTGTCTTATGAAGCGACCCCATCTATTAATTTGATTAAATATTCAGTTCATTGGCACCAATCTGTTTTTCTTCATTTCGTATTATTATACGACTCAATCTTTATTGCAGTCACCACCTATATTATTTTCTATAGTATTAATTAAATATGGGCTTTCTTCAAACGATCAATTTGAATAATATTTTTTAATTTATCTTTTTAAATGTCGTAACATATAAAAATAATTATTAATTTTTTTTCCGATCAATGTAATTTATTTTTAAAATACAGATGGTCTCTTGCAGTGTCTGTTTCATTCTATGTTGTTAAAACTTTGTTTAGGTCGTTCACTTAATTATTATATAACATCCAATGGGTGGGTGGGTGGTTTAAATTTTTGTTATTATGTGTTATAAGGGGGGGGGTTTCGACTAAGTGTTATATAACGAATTTAAAAAATCCAAACAATTTGCATAATATTACTTAACTATGCATGTACAGAAGTGGGGCCCCTCTACCTATACATACTATAGGGAAAACTAGGTATTTATTTAAATTATTTAATATTTATATGCGAAAAATATATTTATTTCTATTAAAAATTGGCTATCATTTTATTAATGCAACAAATAATTTTATTTAAAATTTACGACTATATACGTGACTCTTGTTTGCATTTAGACAGATGCATAATGTCGTACCGTAAAATCCGGAGTATAAGCCGCACTGGAGTATAAGCCGCACCCCCCACTTTTGGTTAAAAAAATAATCCATTTTATATATTATTTATTATTATTTATATATCCAAATATAGTATCAAACATAATACCTACCTAGTCAGAATATTCGCAGTAAGGGTTATGGCTTTGTATGTGTACCTACCTACTTATAGCTGGGTATCTATTTTAAGAGGATTAATTATTGTTCGCTATGCTCTCAGTATGATTACGCAATATCAGTCTGTTATCATGTATAGGTAGCCGTAGGTAAGCGGTCTCAGTACACTGCAATCAGGTATAAACTGAAAGCAATCATTAGAGCTTAACCCATTAGGGTTACGTAATGTGTCTCAGTTGTTATTGTTATATTACCGAAGTTGGCCACATACTACCTATATATAGCTGTTATCATGTCTAAGCGATTTAACTACACTGCCAGCTATAAACTGAATGCAATTGAGCTGGCTTTAACTTCAAATTATATTATTATATATGATATTTTATTAAATATACAATATTTACTTTATAGTATATTGATATAACTCTTATCAACAAAATGTTAAAAAAATTATTTGGTTTAAAATGTATTGTCGGCGTATAAGCCGCACCCCCCCCTCCCCTTTTTGACTTACAAATATTAGTTTAAAAGTGCGGCTTATACTCCGGATTTTACGTAATTGTTAAATTTCTAGCGTAATCCGTGTCCGCCAAATATAGAATTGACTAATCATTTATTTTCAAAAATAGGCGAACTGGCTTTCTAAATAATGATAGTTCGCCATGTGGAGATACTATAATATAATAATATAATGTTACTTTTTAATAAATATGATTAAAAAACTTCAATATAAAATCGGCGAAAATAATAATTGACACATAATCATTGTATCAGAAGAAAACAAATTAGGTGGTTACAAATCCTAAATGCAGTGTCGCTAAATAGACCCGAATTTTCATGCAACTGACCCGAAAACCCGATTTTTGAACTCATCACCCGAATTCTGAGCGACCATAACCCGACTTTTTTTCCTTATGCATATTCTATAAATGTACTTATTAATTTAAGAACGAGATGAGGAATTGGAGCTTCTTTTTGTTTGTAACAATTATTGTGTATAGTGTGGTTTTTAACCTTTGGTACGTGGAGGGGGTATGCCAATTTTATTTTCAAATTAATGTAGTTTTTTATTGAACTAAATTAACGTATGACCTTGATTTTTTTACTCAGTAGCTAAAATACCTTCATTTATCTAAAAAATATAATTTCGAATATTTTTACATACCAGAAAAAAATGATATTATTACTGATCTATTTTATACCAGTGTCTTTTATACCAGTCCCCCTGACTTTTCCTACTTGCCAATGATATAAGCCGCTAAAACTTTGATCTATATTTCCTCATTTGTTTACACTTTTTTAACATATTATGTTATAATGTTTAATATATGTACAAACTTGACCTTTTATGTTGAAATATATAATATATATAATATATGCAACGTACAACTTAGGAAATAATCAGAACAAAACTGTGGTCCTGAAAACCATAATAAAATCAGAATTTTATGGTTTCTAAATGATTTATAAAGCACAGAATATTACTATTTCTTTTGTCAATGTATTACAAATATCATTTTCTGCGCTTAAAGTGGGTTTCATTATGTCGCATATCTTACAACGCACATCGTTTCATGATATTGAAGTGTGTAGCCATAGAGTAATTATATTAATGGTGCTTACTATAGGATATTTACACGTTTGTATTTATTTCAATTTAAACTTTTTTTAATGTCTTAAAAATCATAACGCGGGAATTTCTTTATAGAGACTAAATAATTACTTCATATCATTGAACGGAGAACTTGTAAAATATATTTCCTTTGCATAACGATTCACACCGACTAAGTATATTATAAACGTAAATGTAATCTTTACAAATATTATGACTAACAATCATAATATGTTATTATCATTAAAGAGATAATCATTTGAATGGAAATAATATTCATGGAATCTTGAATTTACACAATCCTGGAAATTTCATACTTAAGTTTAAGTCTGGCACACACCCTGATCAAGTTCCCCCCCCCCCCCCATCCCCCCACCGCACACGCACTCCCCCCCAGCGGCAGCCACAAGCACGGAGTGTCCAAGTCCCACCTCCCACTCAACCTGTCTGGCTGTCCCCCACGGCTACGCATGGCCTCCCTCCTCGCCGCTCTCCTGGGCCATCTTGTGTCGCGATGTGTCGGCCCGGTGGTTCTCACAAGGGAGAGTCTGTGCCGGGGTAGTCTGCTCATGCCGGTCAAGGATCACAACTCAGGCCGGCTGAGTTCGGGGCTGCTCCAGCTGCCGGCTCAGTCACAGGTGAGCCCAGACTATTCATAGATGAACGAACGAATACCGCCTTGTCGTGGGATAGGGGGGAGTCACAAGATATGGCCCCCCTCATATTAACATGTTTAAAAGTATACATCAATACAAATTCAAATCTTTATGTAGCTCCAAATTTTCATCAATATCTGCTTTTATTTTTACTAACATTTTATTTTCCTCTTCTTTCTTCCCTCTCTTTCTTACCTTACCCTTTTATTACCCTTTCCCCCTCCCATTTTTTGAATATTTAGGAAGGTGGGACTTGTCCCCCTTGTTCTAGCCGCAGTTTGGTTTTAAGGCCAAGGCATTCTTTTACACAAACCTAAAAACATAATGCACCAATTTTCTTTCATTAAAAAAAATAGCCAAAAATCACAAAAACGATCTGAAAAACCCAATGTTGAATAGGGGCTGAGTCATGTCTATTAAATAGCGGTATGTTTCCTGTAACAGCATAGATAGTAAAGGGAAGTATCTTCCGAAAATTTGCGTAATAAATACATTATCATTAACAGTCAATGCTCTTTAGTAACTTTACCGAGATATATTATGTCCATATTACTCATTTGAGTTAATGATTATATTTTATATAATTCTTTGCTTTCGAGTATTAAGTGGTAAGTAAGAAATAAGAATATTTTTTACCGTCTATATCCTGATGTTCCTTAAAAACGATCAGTTACTATCTGTTAAATCACCCCATTACAATAATTGTCGCCAAAATTAATATTATGTGAAGTTCCACAATGGTACACTTTTGTTTGGTTTTTCAATGATAATACCGGGAAAGAAAAGTTATTTATGCGTAGTTCTTTTCCAGATTTTTTAAGAGTCTTAATTTCTTCGTTATATTATGATCTACCCGTCAACGTTTTAACTCACGTCTGCAATACACTTGTTAAAATAACTTAAATCTGTTAATGTTTGAGCGATAAGCATCGCATTCCTTTATTATATGTATATATAAATGTTTCACAAACAATAAAATATTTAGCTGTTGTACATTAGGCATAGTAAGAAAAAAGAAAAAGATTGTTTTAGATATAATGGAATTCTTTCAATTTTTAATTTTTTTGTCGAAGTCCAATTTTCTTCATTTTTCTCATTAAAACATACCAAATGCATTATTTATATACAATGGTACATGTATTAGAAATTAGTTGTTGTCTCGTGTTGACACAGGATAAGTGGACGGATTATTTGGTATTTATTTTTTGGGCGAATTTGTACATTTTTCTATATCCACATTCCATTTCAATTGGGTTTTTATTCGAATTAAACGTTATTGGTGACATTTAGTGTTTTATTATATTTGTATACCCATTTTTAATTCCGGGAAGTGCTTTTATTCTTTTTAGTCTCTGTCTAGTCTCTTTAAAATTTGTTTAATAAGTTTTGTTTTTGCTATAAATTGAATTTGAACATAATTTATTAATGATTGCTCCAAAACTGCTGCTCTAGTCGATTTGTGTGACGAGACGAGAACATAACAATATGGGGAAAATAAGGCAATTAAGTCACCTTGAAATGATACCCTGGATAACTTACAGAATTTTATTATGTCTTTTAGAAACTGAACACTAAAAAACAAAGAGAATCTTATCAAATTACTTGAATTATTGTGATTTTAAACATTTGTTTGTAAAATTCAACATGTCCTCTTGGTAAGTTAATTTTCGGTTTATACTTTTTAACTTTCTTTTCACATACCGTTATTATTTGATTATTAAAAGGTAAACTATTGTTTTGGAAAGTTTGTGGAAAACTATCACATAAAAAAAAATTAAAGTGTTGTATATTTTTTGCAAAACTCTGGAAATACTCTGAACAAATTGTGCATATAAAAAGTGTCCATTTCTACGCGAAGAGAAGATCATGATATCTTAAAACACAGAAATCGTGGTTTATTAAAAGTAAAATAAATAAAACTAAATAATGTCGAAAAATGAAGGAAAATTGTAGGCGCTTTTGAAATTTTGAAATTAAATTTAATTTGACTAGGAAAGAACTAAAATAAGATTTTTGCATTGTGTAATATTAAAATTATTATTGTACAATGGGCCTATGTTATATCTGTGGGCTAATCGTTGTTATTTTATGTGAAACTTTTTATAGAAATAGCTGGATAATTTAAATATAATTGAAATGTTGTATTCTATAAAGACGAAATGCTTTTACTAGAATACTGCAAGTACAGTATAACCAATATACTTATACTAATTATACTTGTTTTTTGCACATGCTGCTCTTTTACAGGTTTAAATAATTATTAATAATTAATATATAAATAATTAAAATCATTGCATAAGAATATGTAAAAACCCATGATTCATGACTTTTTTAATAAATTCTGAACACCCGTTAAAAACTAGTTTTTTTGACATTTTATTATACCAAAACTTTGTTTTCTGCCACACCTGGAGAATCTTTGAGATATTCACTTACCCATAAGTGCTGTACTTATCCTAGGCGGATTTATTTTTATATAAATGAAATTTCGTAAATAAATATGTACTCGTTAATTGTTCGTAACAGTATACAGCCTTATTATTGAATACTTAATTTTTGTATGTTTAAATAAAATGTATATTGATATTTCATTTAAAAAAATCAAAATGCGGCATGCAGAGTTTTCCACATCTAAAATTTAAAAAGTAGATTTGTGGAAGTTAATGAAAGTATTTCTTAATATGGAACTTTATCCTCAGGATTGCTAACCTGTCTATTTGTGACTAGTTTTCCACGAAGGAAGTTCATAATATAGTTATAGCATATTCCAGCTATAAGCTGTTGCAATAGTAATTTTTGTAAGAAATCTGCTACAATTATGCTAATATGCTGACTGTTTCATCCACTAATTTGGTGAATTTTCGTTTAGTGAACTGCATATTTTATGACGTAAATATCACTCTATGAAAAATACAGCTAGACTGCTTATTGGTACAAACATTTAGTAAAATTTAACATGTATAATGAAATTGTATGTCATTATACCAGGTACTGTTATGTGATATTTCCGTTTTTTGACAGATTCAGTTTTTTCAGAATCCAAATTGATAGGATTTTATTAATTATATATTTAGTTTTTACCATACAATCTTTGTATATTAATATCTATCATTAAAAATGATTACTTCAATGAACCATCTACAATCTGTATTTAGCATTTGCCGAATGCTATAATAAATGCCAACCTTCTAGATAGATATTATGTGCGCCCCTTGGGCTTCAAACTAATTAAATCATTCCTAGTTCAGAAGCTTGAATGGAGTTAATTAAGTAAGGTTGTTTATAAATTGTTTTTTATTATTTATTAAATATAGTTAAATTACCAGTTTACATTTTCTCGGGGAAAATATTACTTTTGTTTACAAGTTCCGCTTATGTTCTAAAATATAAATGAAATATTGTCTTTTTAACGAATTAAAAAAAAGAAAAAAATATTACAATTATTTAGTTACATTGTAATGTTTTACTTATTTTATATTAAACATTGTAGTTTAAGCTACGCTTTAAAATGTTGGAGTATTCGTCTAGGTATACCCTTTGTTTGAAATGGTTATAGCCTTTAGGAAAGGTTACTAAGCCTACTATTATTTTATTCAGGTTAGTCTAATCAGATATTAGTGTTTGGAAAATTAAACGTGTTAGTTAGTAGTATAATTATTTTGTTTTAAATAATCTTTTCGGTGGTTTTCTATCCCTTAAATAGTAAAAAAAAAGCTCCATCTATGATAGGCGCATTTGCATTTTAATGAAAAATTTAATCTTTTTGTTTGTTAAAAAGTTATATTAGTAGAAATCAAAGATTAGATTATTTTTTTAAAAGATTACTATCAACCACCTTCATATGGTTGTTTAATCTTTTATTAAATTATTCTAAAAAAAACGGTAAATGCAAGTTGGCGTGTTTTGTTAAAATTACGACATCATAGGCTAAATTAAATTAATATTAATACATTTTTCAATGCATTTAAAATTAAATATATCTAATATATGTTATAGGATTATTATAGACACAATTATTTCTGTTTTGAAGTATTTGTTTAAATCTTTAAACAGCAAAGTATCTTCAAATGGTCACCTAGCATGCGAATAATGCCCATAAGGATTCTTAAAAGAGACTCGTCTTAAAGGGATTAATGTCAGACTTCAGAGACAGAGAAACCCAACATGTTTAAATAGAATTCGTTCATAGCTGTATGCAGATCATATTCAAGGCTGTCTACAATTCATAGGATTCTATTTTAATTAAAAATCAGTTGAAATATATTCTTAGAGTTTACCTTGATTACAATTATATTTTCACCAAAATAAAATATTATACAGTAAAACGTTGTTATGCATTGCCAGCTTCGCTTTTGGTTTTTCGCTAATAAAAAGTGTATTCCCGTTAGTTTGATTGATGAGGAAATTATATAATAAATTTATAAGTAAATCGTCTGTTAAGTATATTATTTGTCAGTCATTGCTTATTACAGGTGTTCATGAAAAACGGAAATAATTTCCTGTTGTCTTAAATATTAGCTGTGCCTTATTGTAAATTTTTCGTTTACAGTAATTATCTGGAATATCCTATAATTTCCGAAAAGAATATTTGATAAAAGTTTTTTTGTTCAATGGCTGTAAAAACAAATAAAATTGGTAATTAAATTAAATATTAACAACTATAAAATAAATCGATTACGTATATTTAACTAAAAGGTACATGTCACATACCTATTGTAACTCAAAACATTTATCAATTAGTAAGTGAGCTACGTGTTAGAACTTGTGGTCCTAAATGTATGACCGGCAAATATTTCATATTAATTGCGCTTTTGGTTTTCCGTTTATTATTTATAACATAGATTTCGATAACATACATTTTAAAACTAAATTTTAAAAGTGGCTACCATTTTTTTTCTACTGCTGGGTCTATTAGTTTATTTATTTTTCAACTTTTTAGAGAAATGGGGGCGTGTTGTAAACTGTTATTTTTTACGTTTTGAAGTTTATAGTTTTCCGCTTTGTATGACAGATTTCATTAGATAGGTTTGGTAAGCATTGTTCCAGAAGTGCTGCTTCATTTGCATTTTTGGTAATTATTAAACCGTTTGAAATTATTTATAATTTTCATGATGACTTTTTGATAAGTTCCATAACATAAAATTTTGTAAAATGAAGGTTTTTACGTGCCGTGGAAATTTATTTATTTTTACATAATGAAATCTGTTAACCTTAAAAGTTATACTTTATTTAGAAAAAAATGTCTGTACGTCATGTTGAAGTATATTTTTGTCAAATTATGCTAATAGTATACTATTTCTAAAATTAAATAAAATGTGCTTGATGGATATAATTGGATAAATATTTCGTAATATGACGTCAAATCATTAAATGATTACTTCTCCAAAAAAGTTAACATCCTTGATTTCACAAATACTAGCCTAACTTTTTACAGATATGTTATTTTGGACTTAAAACCGGTCTTGCTGTGGAAAGTCATTTTACACAAAATGGTTCACACAGATACATTAAATCTATTTTTTATGTAGACACAATATGGAACATACATAATTCAAAGGGATACCTTATAGTGTGTAAATAATGTTTTGATTTATAAAAAAAACATTATAAAAATGTAATATAATATATTCAGATGGCGTGTCATGTGTGAGCGATGAAATGTACCGTCGAATTTATTTTTAAAAAATTGACAGGTTGAAAATCGGGGCATGTTTTATAGATTCCTGTTTAACATCCTATAATATTCGCCTGACATTTTGCATAATTACTTTATTTATTACTTAGTTCGTTTTATTCGTTTTGTAGATTGATTGCATATTTATTACATCTTTTAAGTGAAACTAGAAATTGAATTTATTATAATATCTGGAAAACTATTACAATATACTACTAATACTGTTATAGTAGTAGGGAACATCTCTTTTTGCATAACCCCCCCTCCCCCCTTCAATTGATTTTTTTAACCAATCAGAATCTAGTATTTGTTTTTGGATACTATGGCTTCCTATTGGCCGATTTAAACAAGGTCAAGGTGGTTTCCGGTTAATTCAAAATCACTGAGTTCGATTTTCCTATTTACGAATTGATCAGATGTACCCTTATTGTAGTAATCAATCGATCAAGTACATTTTATTGATTTTTTTCGAATATACTGTTCTACAGCCATTCAATGTCCGATCAGGCTGATTTCAACGGCTATTCCCACTAAATCAAGTATAAGAAATGTGATAGTAATCATTACAAATTGACCAGAGGTACCCTACTGTTAG
>JAUZND010072924.1:0-16847 GCA_034780555.1 Coelogynopora nodosa
TGGAGAAAAATCACCCATCAAGCTACCCTTAACATATGAAGCAGCAATGGTCGTCCTCGACTGCGCTACCCTGATGAGGATGATGTTAAATTAAAGTTGTCAAAATAGTATGTTTTAGAAAAATAGCGTTCCTTTTACTGCACTATGATAATGCTTTAGTAATACATTCCGCGTTTGAAATTGATACCATTGTGTAGATCATGCATAACGATTTGAAGGTCATTATTAAAAAATAATTAATTAAGGTCCTTTTCATTTGGTGTTATATGTTCCGTGTTTTTCGATGTGCTTCGCACATCTAAAAACGCTCGCTTATTTTACGTGTTAATTTAAATGTTGTAAAATCCTGAAAAATGAAATTATTGACGTTTTTAGCCAAATTATCTCCGAATTACATTCAATAATAAATCAATGCCCATGTATACCAATGTAATTCATTCGGTGCTTCTGAAAAGTTAAAATGCCAAGTTTAAAATGTTTAGAAAACCATTTTACCAAAGCTTAGTTGGCGAAAGGATAAAACCCACCCCTTGTTAGAGGCTGGTCACTTTTTGGATCTACTACATCTCAAATTGCAGACAGACAAACAGACAAACAGACAGACAACGGCTATTAGTATATATTAACTAGTGGGGTGTAGAGTCGATACTCGACTCTTTTTTCTTTTCCTAATTATTTTAACTTGTTAAAATTTTGTATTTTTTGGTGCAAAAACCATGGAAAGCGGCCTTATCAAACTAAAATGAGAGTCATTCAAAGTTTTTATTTCAATGTCATATTTATTACAAAATAATTATTGATTTTTACTGTTGCTGACCGTTTTTAGCTCTCTAGTAAGTTTAAATAGAGTCAATAAATATTTTAATAAATATATAAATATAATATTTTTTTAATCATATTGATAATATTAATATAATCATTAACATGCGATTTTTAATATATATATTTAATATAGTATATTACATGGAACTAGAAGCATGGAATGGCAGAATTACCCCTTTTATATACAAAATAGCTAGGAAGGTCAAACCCCAAAAATAAGTTATTTTTAAACATATTACTAATTATTGCTAATAGTAGTATAATTAATTCGTTTAGTGTATAAATAATTACATTATTATCGATTTTTCCATTTTGATCAAATAAATAATCGAACATACTAATTCATTCTACAATACTTTGATATAATAAAATATTTGTCTCAGAAAAATAAGTACGATTTATTGATTACTTAAATGTTAAATTTAAAATTGTATTATAATACAAATAAGTAGTAAACAAATATTTTTTTGATATAATATTTGAGTCAAATAAATCGGTACTATTTATTGAAAGTGATAATAAAATGAATATAATACAATTTATTAAAGTGATGTAGTATAAATAAAATCAATTTTTATATTTTAATATATTACTATTTGGCATGAAAAACAATCTGTAGGTAGTTAGAATACAATGATTCAATACACAACGAACCACTATGGATGCAATGCAAATACTTTTATATAACATATTTAGTTCAGAAAAATGAGTACTATTTATTGAAAGTTCTAATTAAGTAATATATCTAAATAAAATAAATCATGAATTATTATATTCAAAACATATTTCAGCATGATAAATTTAAAACTAGGCATGATATTATATAAATAAATTTTTTTGGTAAATAGTAAAAACAATTTGTAGGCAATTAGGATAAACAATTGGAAAAATAAAATCTTTCAGAGAATAAAATTAATTCTCACCAAAGAAATTAAGAGGTGTAATAAAAAATAATAACAACTATGTTCACCATGTGTAAGTATATATTCCATATAGATAAGATATGAGCACCGTAGAACTTAATGTCCCTTGAAATGGATCAACTTTGTTGCTTTACTCCTAATAGAAGAACACTTTTTATTGAGATTTACAGTTTTGCACATATGATGGCGCTTAAGGATTTCGTATGTAGAAATAACAAGTTTACACAAAGAAAGAATCTGAGATGAATCATTGGGATTTGAAGAGAAATGTGGATCAGGAAATAAGGAACTAAGTCCAGAACCAATATGATTAATGATTCAACTTTGTAGATAGGTCTTTGTTAACTTAGGAAAAGATTTTAAATGTGATTCTGTCAGACTACACAAATGCCTAACGCCATGGGACGGATACGTTAGCCCACCAAAGGTTTTCGTGCTGATTAGTAGACTTGATCTATCTAAAACCTTGTATTCAAATAAAGAATCGTTACATTCCTTGCATTTAACCTTCTTTGGGTATTCCCCTCCTTCATTGCTATATCGATCCATGTATGCCATAAATTTTGATGAATACAACCAATTAACTTGATTCTTTTTGAATCTGGTTCCAGATCACGAGATTTATAATCGTTTGGTATATTTATATTATTATACTACTAGAATTATTTTAAATGTCTGATTCTTTTAATAACGTATTTTATTATTAAAATTGAATATATTTTCTTAAGATGATTTTATTTTTTCTATTAATGTCAATTTAATTTACCAACATTATTTACCAATTACGGTCGCTGCGGCCGGCAATCAAAGACAGGTAGGTTGTTAGGACTCACTATAAGCCAATGTGTTTAATTCAAGCAATACATCTCCATTTTTATTACAAGATAGTCATGAAATAAAATATTGTCAAGGTGTAACCATTGTCACCGTCACACGTGTAAACCTCGCTCTGTTCTTGTGTATGCAGGTGTGCTGAACTTGGTTGAACTTTTTTCATACGTGACTGATGTCAGTCATCACACGTAAACAACAATTATTTTCATTCATGCAGAAGTTGAACCTTGATTGAATTTTGTTGTTATGTAGCAGTTTTTTATATTGTACTATTTTTCTAAGGATATATGTACACATTTTTAAACATGTCATTGTTTCACAAATATAACTATTTGTATGTTGAATGTATCCTTTTTATTTGGCATACATGCTATTGAAAACCTATTAGAAAATTAAACTCTAAAAAACTTGACTTACAATCAATGCCCTGATTATATATAGTATATATTGCTACTGAAAGTAGCATAACAAGTATGCTATGTATTTTAATTGATAAGTAACAATACTTTATTTATAGAGAAACTACTGCTGTGTCACGCCTCACATTAATATAATTGAATATGATATTACAATTGAGGAAATGTCAGTAAATATCAGAACGATCGGTTGAATCTATTTAAGATGAAAGCATTTAAAAAAATTATCTGGCCGCCGCGGCCGAGATTGGTATGAATAGGGTTATCATAGGCATTTAAGAAAACCCAGGTGGCTATAAAAAAGTTCAATAATAACTCAATATTCAAATATTGAATACTCAATATGTTCTAATATTTAAAATTATATTAGTTAAATTTTTAGTTAGATAAAAAAATATTTTTGTGTAAATAAACCAATAAGCCACTAAGGCACACACACTAAGACATACTCACTAATCAAACGCCCTCAGCTTGGCTTATAGAAAACAACTATACATTAAAATTCATGATAGGTGCTTCTTTGATTCTGCTCCTCTTATTGAAAGTGGTATTTAAAAAAAAAATTGTTTGTAATTTCTTATATTATAACATTTTTATCTACATAATTGAAACATTTTTATATTAAATTACAGTTTACAAGCGTATTTTGAATATTTGGTTAATTTATTTATAGATCTATATATATATATATATCTCTTGAGGGTACTGGGAAACCCTAGGAAATAAAGCTTTTGAAGACAAGTCCACGAAATTCCTCGAAAAAAACAATCAATTGAAACCCTCTAAATAATAACCCTCCGAAATACACAAATTTTAAGAAATAATTTTTTGAAAATATTTTCGCCTAATAAATTTTACATTAGCATTCCCACCCCCGAAAACTCTCGAGTTTGACTTCATATTTTCCGTACCTATTCTCCCGCAGGGGTGTATTGAATATAAATTAATCTTTGTCTATTAAATTTCGTAATTCTAATAATCCCCTCCCCACAATGCAGCACCTTCTGGAGGTGATCGACGGCCTCTCGACCAACCCCTACATCTACAGCGCCGCTGCCTCCACCTCTGGAGGGGACAAGGAGCAGCCGCGGAAGACGAGCAGCAGTGGCAGTGCCGCCTACGGTGACGGTGCCTCCGCCTCCTCCGGCCAGCAGCTGATCGGCTCGGTCACCAGTGTTGTCACGAGTTACAGTGAGTGCTCGACCGGCTCCTGCTCGGCGGCCTACTACTCCTACACACCATGGGAGAGTGAGTGGGCTGGGGGGGGGTCGGAGTCGTGTCGTGTCGTAGGAAGGAATTTGTATGAAAAAAGTATAGAAATGGCAGGATTTTCTGTAAAAGTCAGGGAATTTAAATGGAATATGTCCATGAATAAGTTTTAACTTACCTAGATGGTAATAAAAAACACAATTCCTTGATCAGTTTCATTGTGAATTGTTATGTAAGTTAATTCAGCCATCGGATGCACTATATAGTGAAAGGTCCGTTCTGTCATTAAACTAAATAAAGTTAACTCCGAAAGAGTACAAACAATGGATTCTGAGAACTACATGAATACAATTTAAGGTGAATTACTGGTCCGTATTCTTGTTTCCATGCAAATAACACCGAGTGTCAAAAAATCTTCGAATTATTTAATTTGATCAATGTTTTTTATTAAATTGTTTTAAAATCCACGAATATACATGAACTACATGTTCTACTACTGGTGAATCTAAATAGCCAATTTTACGAATAGTATCTGATATACACAACGTGATATGTTTTATTCACGATTGTTAATAGAATTTCACAAATTATGTCTTGGAGAAATTCTTGAATTCAGTAATTGATTGGAATAACGCGACAACCCTGACTCTATACCTCTATACACCCCCCACCCCTTCCCTTTGCCCACACCAGAGAACTCTCTGTCAGGCGGCGGCGGCGGTGGTCTGAGCAGTAGCAACGTCCGCCTGCGGGAGAGCGTACGTGAGGTGATGCGTGGAGCCCGTGATCGACTCAGTCTGGCGATGGGCGGTCTATCGGTGGCGACAAAACGACGCGGCAGCCAGCAGCATCGCAGATCCTCTATGCAGCTACCGAGCCACGATGCGGTGTTGTCACTGGCAACAGCAGCGGGTGGTGGTGACTCGCAAGGGTCGTGCAGTACGCACGGGACGATCTATGGCTCGGGGCAGGTGGTTGCTCCGGCGGCTGTTACCATGGCTGGTGAGGGTGCGAGAGAGAGAGGGAGAGAGAGAAGGGTTGGGATAGAGAGTGAGGGAAGGGGAGACTTCGATGTACCAACCAAAATACTTCAAAACAATTTTGTAACTAAAAAAATAGCTACAAATGTACTCCAAACTATTATTTAATAATTAAACGAACGGTTGTTTTATTATGTGTGAAGTGAAGAAATATGAACTTATAAAGAAGAGTAGAAAGGTGAGATAGAAGGAGGCAACAGATCAGAAAATTAGGGAGATATTTAGGGAGAAAGGTGGACCAAAAAAATACCACAATAGAGTCCGCTATTTAATATTTTTTTCTAATTTACACCAATTCTAAATATTGACATGATGTACAATATAGAGCGATCAAATGCATTATAGAGAAATCAACTATAAAATAGGTAGCAGATCAATTGAATGCTTATTGTACCTCGGAACTTAAACATTATGTAGTTCTATGTAGAGATAAAATTGATTTGTTTGTAAAAAGACAGAACCACTTAAAAATATAACTTAAAACTAAATGTGTTATTCTAGACCAAGTTTTCCACCCTATCTCATCTCGTAGTCGTGGTCAAAAATAAATAAAGTGAAGCAATTACATAAACCATATTATTTACGGAACGTTTTATGTCAATTTAGATACAAAAAACAGGGGATAAATAACGCTTTAAAATTGAAATGTAATCATTAAGATCTCCACGATGGTAGATATTAGAAAATTAACATAACTTTTTTAATTCTCTTAATTCGGAAACTGGACACATTACCATTGATATTAAAGAAAGAAACTGATACTTAAATTCATTGATTTTTTTATGTAGACAAATCTAAAATGCTTTACATTTAACTTTACATTTAACTTTACATTTTACTTTACATTTAACCTTAACGAATTGTAAACAATGCAGTCGGAGTGGAGTATAAATCGATTGTTTTCGTGTTTACTGTCAATAGAATGAACAGCTGATGCATTTTATAGGCTACATTTTATAATGTAATGTAAGTTCTCGACCACTTTCACCTATAGTGTGGCATTCTTACAATTTTCACAAGATGTTTTGTTTGTATAAGCGCCAACCGTTCTGTTTGGTTTATTGGAAATAATTAACACTAGATTTAAGAGAAGTGTAATAATTAAACAAAAAATGTTCGAGGCAAAATCTAATATATGTAATAAATAATAATAGACTAAAAATAAGGAATATATCTAAAATATCAAACATTATAACTTAAAACACAACAGTAGCTCAAATAAATTTTAAAAGGAATATTTTAACATAAATAATAATAAGAGTGTTGCCCAAATGTGCCTAAAGTTCTAAAAGAACATCGTACATTTTAAAATATAGCGGGATCAGTAAAACACGTATGTACTTAAGAATTTATGAAATAAAATAGGGCCACGTTGCCGTTCATGAGGACAGATCCCATGATAAAGAGGACTAAATCCCTAGAAGCATATAAGTTGAAACAACCACGGCCCATGATAAAAAGTAAAACAATAAAGAACATCTGCCGCAAGACGCAGATCCCATAAGGGTCAGATCTTAAACAATAAGCACTTTAGAGCAACCAAGTCTTATAATAAAAGTTAAAATATAAAAAGCAAACAGCTGCCGCAAGGCATGACCTGTCTTAGAGTTATAAGGGGTAAAGAAATAATCAGAAGTAGCAAGCTGGTACAGGCATAGTAAAAAATAAGTCAAGTAGCTAAGGTAGGAAAGTAATTGCAATCTAGGTCTGTAAAAAAGTAAATAAATAAAGGATCTCCAGCAACCCAAAACCAACCCCACCCGAGACCCGAAACACTACGCAACACAACTCAGCCTAGTCCCCTTTCCAGAGCCAGCGACAGTAACTCGTAACCCCAAGTTATTTTAACCAAACCTTCTTACTCGGCTATCACGCCGCACACTCCGGCTGTTCAGTCCGAGCTCTATATTTATTATCAGGTTAACACAGGCCCTGATCTGTACTTGGTTGAAGGTGATCATCATATTTTAATATCAATAAATCCTTACCCTTAAACGGTTATCAAGCTGGTAATTGTGTTGTCTTCACTAAACGGGTTAACGAAACAATCGTAACATTAATGAAAAAAGTACGTTACATATACTTTTTATTTTCTTGTATTTTCTTTTTCACTATCGCGAAATATCTCAAAATTCATAACTACACATACAAAACGCGTGAACAAATAAACCTTGTGCAACGCGAATAAACATGGAAATAGCCACTTAAAATGAGCATATTTTCGGAAAACTTTGTGTAACTATATTATTGCGCTGTACTTTGTGGTGTATTTTATGTTTAATGCAATTGCTTCATATTTTTTTACCACAACCATAAGATAGAGTTTTGGCGACATCATGGTATAGTGTAATACATATTTATTTTATTTTCAAGTCGTTCGATCCTTGTTGTATTTGTTCAATGTTGTATTTTATTAAAATGTATTACAAATATGTAGTGTAATACATAACTATAGTATTAGTATAATGAACGTTAAAGTAAAAAACATTACAAATCAATGTAAACTTCAAAATCGTCACCTACATGAAAAGAAATGATATTATAATTTGAATAATGAAAATGGAATCAATAATTATAATTGGATTATTGCCATTTAACTAATAATACGTAGCTATTTTCGGAAATGTATTGAAATCAAAAGTACGTTACGATATTGGTGCGAAACATGTCATTTGATTACAAGTATATTTGGTAAGATTTTATTAATATTGAAATATAATGCCATGAAAAAATAACTCTCGCAAATATTTGTTTTTGTTAAATGATCTATGAATTTCGGGATGTTATTATACCAAAACCCCCTTGAAAATTAGATTTTCTTTTATAAGAACTATTAATAAAAAAATCTGTTAATATGAACTCTAAATCAAGTGTTTTTTATGAGCAATCTTGCAATTACTATCTGAATATTTTCAATGACAAATGTTTACATTGATTTCAATAGAGCCACATTTATTACGTTTATAATAATTTTTTTAATTAATTAAATTTGTTGTATTTAATCTAAAAAATCTTTTAATTTTTCGAATAACCAAAACTATATATTTGTAAATTTGACGGATTGTTTCAAAGAAGCTCTGCACAATTACAAATATGTGATAAAAAACATTTAAAAAAATGTAAATAAACACCTCTCTATAAATTTAACTACTAAAATAAACACAATCGAAACACAATTAAAATAAAACTGTGTTATTATGTTGAAAGTTGTTCAATTTTAGTGTAAACTTACTATTTATATCTCTATGACTGTTTATTTAGTTATTTTAATGGGTATTTAATACTATTTATACTACTGTTTGATTCACAAGTAGTCAAATTTACAACATAATAATATACATGTAACGGCTAGGGTATCTATTTCGGTAAATTAGTAAATTATTAAATTAGTAAATGACGTAAGCAATTATTATAACTTGTCGTTAATATTTTTATTCCGTCGTATGACCATGACACAACAATTACGCACAAAACGCGTCTTTATTTTTAGGAAATCATTATAAAAAGGTTCTTTATATCCTTGAGTAATGAACACAAATAATATAGTTTTATTAAAGACTTGTTTTAATTTGATAAAGTACCATTATTTATAATTATTATTATAGATATAGAAACGCGTGCAAATATATGAAATACTTAAAAACACAATGAGCACTGTCTATTTTTTAAAATTTTATATTTAATGTTTTCATAATTTGTCAAGCTACAATACCTCATTTTATGTAGAATAACACGTTTTCATTATATCCATGTAATATATCAACTTTACCCATTATACATATTTACTATAATGCGTTATGTAACACGAATACATCCATTGTTTCCATGATTTAATACGAAAGTAGTATTCACTTTCGTGATGACCTCTATGCGTATAGTTTAAAAGCAAATGTGTTTTTATTCTAAAAAGTAATGTTTTTAATAAATTTATAAAACGCAGCTCACGTACAATATTTTTCAAAATTATGTGAGAAAGAAGATTTTCTCTAAAACAATCAAAGAAAATGAAGATACAATTTGTGGTCAAGGAAAGTCTTAATTTTAATAATTAATAAATAATTTTTATAATTTACTTATTATGTATTTATGTTTGCTATTTTTGTAGTACTAACATTTCTACGTTGTTCTTAGAAGCTAAATATGTTTAACTATAAACTGTAAATCAATATTTAAAAAGATCGATATAGTCTTTAAAATAACGGTCAAAATGACACACTTGGTTAAATCTCTATTTTGGAAAAATGAAGGAAAGCATTGGTAAAAAGTCAGATTATATTTTGAGATATCGAAAAACTTCATAGTAAGGAAATCACATTTTTTGACGAATGATTGCTACAAGGAAATGTTCTGGTCTTTGATAATATGAAGTGATTTAGTCCTACCGATAACTGAAACTGAATTCAAAGAAAGACATTAAAAAGTCATACAACATGATAATCTGTGTATCAAGATTTCAAAAAGAATGACATTTCGAATTAATATATAAATAATGCAAAATGCAGATTATAGACAAATTTAACACAATCCAATAAATTAGGCGAAAACAATAAAGAACGTCACATATTTAGCTTCGCTTGAATTCAATAGAAAAAGAACAGGTGATGAGTCATGCTTAACAGTTAACATTAGAGCCAAAAAAGGTAAATATAGTCAACCAAAAAAGAGCATAATGCGCTATGAAATAAATATATGACGGACATGTTCTGGTCTAGTGATGTCTAGGACCCTCAGAGACATGGCCCCACTAACACTCTCAAGTCCTTACCACCCGGCAGGTTACCTGACAGTACGCAGCCAGGATCTCCCACAGTCGACGACAAGAACTCCTCTCAGCCCAACCAGCGATCCCTCCTCCTCGGAGGTGTGGCGCCGCCGGTTCTGCCTCCTGTCGCGGGGCATGCTCTCCGTGTATCGACGACGGCAGGACTTTCAGCCACAGCTCCACCTTCCTCTGGTGGGGTGCCGGCTGGACGCGGACCCCGTGGCGGTGCATCGACGGAGGATCCTGGTGCTGCAGGGGGACCGGGAGATGGTGGCGCTGGAGGTTCGTCAATTCTATGTATTGTATATGCAGAGTGAATCACGGATAGCGTTGTTTAGTGGTAAATGGAAAGTCGTGTTTTTTAGTCATTTTCCGACTTCATAGTAAAGTTGACTAAATTCACAATAGGTAGTTTTATTTGCAAAAAGTCTTGAATATTGTTCTAAATAGTTGCATAATAATGTGTTTATTTCAAATATTTTTTAAGACAGCAATAAATGATACTGAATATAGTCCAACGTTACTCCAACGTTAAATATAAGCGGTGTCATAAACAAGCAACGCCCTATCTGTTAATTGAGACTCGTTTTAACTTATGTCACAGGTTTTGTTTTGCTATATTGAGATGAATCGGTGGCTTGTAATACAATAATACAATTTAATTTTGGAAGTTAGGGATTCTTATTCATCAAATCGAAGAAAATTAAATTATGTATTTAACTTCGAAATATGTTTAATAAACACGGATCAAGGGCCCTGATTCTGGAGCAGTGAGTAGTTTATGGAGCGCGCCCACTTCACCAATGCCTATTACAATAAGCCACGGTCACTCACATTTGTCCTACCAAACGAACCCATTTGAGAGTCGCCATTATGACTAGCACAGCTGCTAGCCAGGAACGGGAGAGTCTTAAGGGTATCCTCGAACCTGTTCCGAGACAACGTCCTTGGCATCCGCAAACCAAGCGTCTTAACCACTCGACCATTCCTATTCCTAGACGTTCCTATTCCAAAGAAACTTAATTAATCTACGACTCCACAATGCTGTGTACATTAATTCTGAAAAAGAATCGTTATTATATCAAATGACTGAAGTCATACTTTTGATTATGATAATATAACGCTTTACAAACATAAAGGCTCAGGCATGTTGTCAAGAAGCTGGTGTCACGTGAATTTTGAATTTCTCCTGCGATGAAGTGCTAGAAGGGATTACCATCTTTATTCAAGCAGGCAGTGACGGGGATAATTTCAATTAAGTTGAGGATCTATGGAAAGTTCATAATACTTGTCTGATTTTCAAAAGCAAAATGTCATTAAGAAAATTTACTTTCATACTTCGTAGTATCCGATTCTATGACTTCCGAACTGTTAATCCCGAAATTTCTCAACACACTTGTCGCAATGTTACATTCAAGAAGCAAATATTACAGTGGATTAACAACTCCTTGGATATCGCGGACGCATTCCTTGTCGAATGTATATCATAATTATGCCTTCAAAGCCTAGGAAATATGGGTAACAATCTTCTAAATTTGTGAGTCATCAACTGTTTACACCTTGAATGCTCTCATCTAAACCGGTGAAGCAAAAGGTAAACCAGTACACCAACACCCTTGCCTAGATTTTGTGATTTATCTTAACCAGCTATTTGTGTGTAGCGGACGAAATCTTTCGGTGAACAAATACTTTATTTCGCATCATTTGGAGACCATTTGCACACTGTTGATCAATTCATACTATAACGCAACCAAAGCGCAGTGTGAAATCAATGCACAAACGCGTGGAAATGTTTAGTTACGACGAACAACTATGGGGTGGTGACTTCAGGTTGATTGTCTACCTGGTCCCATCTGGTTAACTCAACAACACAAATCCCTGACAGTGTCCATCGTTGTGTGACCTGCAACAAAACCACAAGGTCGGTATGTGACACCTGTCACCAGGCAGAGTATCTACGACATCGTAGAATTATGAAAACTAGAAAGCACAACCGGTGTTGATGAACAATATCTTTTCCTTTGTCTGTAGTGGAAGGCCAGAGGATAATAGAAAACTAATTCAATGGAAAAGGGGGTTTGATTTATCCATTTTTGTAAACAGGGAGGGTTTGTGTTGCCACAAAATCAAGTGCTTTGCAGGATGAGGGTTAAATTGTAATTATTTCAAATAATTATGCAATACGTTTATATTACCAAAATATTCAGTATCTTAGTAAATGTAGGTACAATTGATAATTGTATGATTCAAATGTACAATATACTACTCAACCGTATGATGAAAATATGTGACATAATAAGTGACGCAATCTCAAAAAAAAAACTACCTAGGTAATCAAATTAATTTACAAAATTATAAGGTGTAATATACATCTACTTTGACATTTAAAAAAGTAATTAAAAAATTATGTGTATATGTATGCAATATGTACGTCTTAATGATACCTTTTTAGGTACTTTTAACTTTAGAGAACAGTAATTGTAGTTGTAAGTATCGTGGACATTTACTCATAATGAAGTGTAAATATCATATGAAGTTAGCTTTTCTATCAACCAATTTTATCGTTAAGACAAATTATAAATGCAATCTAATGCACACTAATGAGTAGGTGGTGCATATACTGAAACAAAAGTTTAGTTTTAATCATTCTTTCGTAGGCTTTTCTTTATACGTTACTTAATTGATCGTGAATCATTTTTCAGTTTACTCTATATACTTTAATATTTTCAATCAATGTTCAGGTTAAATAAATGCAATTAAAAGCAAAGCAATGTAAATCAATGTAAGGCTTATTTTAATGTTGTTGACTATGAAAGCAGTAGGCGGCCTATAAGCATTCTAAGGACAAATCAGTGATCAGAACATCGGTAAGTTTATAAGTAAGTTTATTAGGAATTTTGATATGCAATCAGAAAGCAATAATCAATCACCCATCTATCCATTGAGTACGCAGTTAGTTTTGTGGACTCAAATAGTAAGGTACTAATTAGATGAAGATACTATAAATGTACTTTCGATGCTTAGATACACTGTAAGCTACGTTCCATAAATTATTGTCATCAAATATAAATGACTATCTTCAACGTAGGTCCACCTAAAAGGAAATAATATAATGTATTACTTCAGTATTTGTTGTTAAAATGACTTTGCGGTCATTCAAGGTCATCTAAATAATGTTTTTATATATATGACGTATTATCAGAAAATTAATGGATTTTTACTTATTGAATAAAATACCTGGAGTTTAACTTATTTTACCCTTGTATGGGCTTACTTAAAATAATTTTACTATTAGTGCAGATAGTGGCTTTTTGGGCTGGACTACTAAAAATACATTTTTATTATACTATTAAAAGTAATTATTGGTTTTAAATACGTGTATTATTATTCAAAGTCAAAATACTCTAGAAAACATTTAAGTATTCAACACACTCATGTCTGAATGGTCTGCACTGCATCTTTACATGGTTTCATAAATGACCGAGGTGACTGTGATCTCTGTGTTTGCAATCTTTTATTGAACTGGTGAATCATAAACAGTCTCATCAGGTACATTGGTTCTCCACTCTCTTCCATACTCTTTCTCACGCTCATTCAAACACGTTGTAATTGAACTCTGTGCTATAAGTGGATTCATAATCTTGGTTGACAGATCAGTAAGAAGTACACGTCTAACGGTACTATTTGTTCTAATTTCATTCTGGTAGGTTTTATTACAGTTGAGAGAGACATTCAACCCTTCAATATATATCGTTCACGGTGAAAGAAGAGTTTTAATTGTAGACTGTTGTACTGTTTGTCGAAAAATGCAGTATGTATGGATATACAGGTCTGCCATGTGATCTGATCTTTTTCATGTTGTATATATCAGAATTAGCTGAAACTTTTTGCTTTCTTGATGGAATATGTCAATTGAGTAATGTATAATATTATACGCGTGAAGCCAAAATATGAGCTAAACGTCTCCTGGCGTTTGCTATTTTAAGTAAAATGATATTATAATCATCATTAGATGAGCAACAAATGAATTGACAAAGTCTGAGAATTTCATGTTAGTACAAAATAATGATGTGTATTTTATGATTACCCGAGCCAAAATCATTTATATGTGACGCACAATATGGTCAAATGATGAAATCAGAAATCTAAAAAATTATATATTATATTCAGATGTTGTTATAGTTTTTTAATGTTTTCCCTAGGATTTCAAGAAGCATTGTACTGTCTGTTATAATACGACACATTCGATCTTCGTGCTCGTGTTCTCGCCTCCATACCTCCCACAGTTCTTTGTCCTGCAGAGCATCTCTCCCATCCTCCCTCTCCTCACAGGCACCCGACTCAACCTCCCTGGGTTGCTGGATGTCCGCTCTGGTGCGCGTCACCTCCCAGGCGTCGGCCGGCCCCGCTCATTCCGCCACCCTCCCCCCCACTCCGCCACCGTCCCACTCGGCCGACTGTTCGGATCTTGAAGAGGCCCCGGCGACGCCGACAACCTCCACTGCTGCAGTCTATGAAGTTCAGGGTAGGTTCGTTCGCAACTATAGTGTCATGAAATAGTAACATTTTAGACCTCCTCCTGCAAAATCTAATAAAAATTGAAAAGCTCAAATATTTCTGTTTCTATCCGTGCGAGACTTTCGTTTATGTATGTTGTACGAATTGTATGAATTTACCCAATAAAGGTATTACTAATTAGCTTTCTAAAAGTGTACATCTTTTTAAAGTGATACATTGAAATATTGATAATATCAAAATAATTATTGTTTTTTTTAATTATACATTTCATTATATAATAATATTGTTTTAATATTTATTAAACCGTTTATTTAATTTGTTTTTAAATGATCTCGATTTTGGTCCTGGTATTAATGGAAACGAGTTTCAAATTGGATCGTTTTTGAGAAAAATATTACGACGTGGGCCTGTTGAGTGGCCGAGCCAGTCGTCCTACCTAAGTCCTCCTGATTTCATATTATGGGGGTTGCTGCAAGACTTGGTTTACATTATAAAACCAAGAGATATTCTACATCTTCGACAAGTTAATCTGCCGCGTTAAGGTAAAAAGTCGTATCTGCATATTTCAAAATGTTTAGAAAACGGCTTTTTGTGTTTAACTTTCCCATAGTGCGGTTGTTGTTGATTAGCCCCGGCCCTGTAACATGATCGCTCCCTCTTTCCTATAGTCGTAGGCATATACGGCAAGATAAAAATGCTTTAAAATAACTAAGTATGACCGGCATTTATTTTATACATTTTTATATGTTATATTATAAGTTATAAGCTATAAGCACTAAATACACTATAAGCATCTAAAATCTGCATCTAACTCAATTTTGTCAAAAATGCAGATACCGCGTTTTATCCTAATGCGGCAGTATTACAGATTTTTTTTAAATTCTCTATCAGATTATTAAAATATATAAGAACAAAAAAGACTAAATCTGAAAATATGTAAGGTGTATTCGGCCGTTTTTTGTATTACTCTTTTTTAAGCTAAAATATATACAGAAACGAATAGAGTACGCCACACAATACAATATGTTTTTCACAAGGATTAGGAGGGATACGAGAACATAAATCGGATAAATCGGGCAATACAATACAGGTACAAGTTACTCAAACAAACACCTAATGCACAATACATTGCACAAATGTGTAGCTAAACGGCATGAACGATATTGATGTTAGGTATCCGTTTATGATTGAAAACTTTATCGACTGATTTCCTTTGTATGCCGTCTCCTCTGCTGTTAAATCGGTTTTGTTCAGTTTATATTTGGCGCTAATGGATCCATCAGACTCTTCGTACACATCACTCTGATGCATACGTTTCATGATGTCCGCGTTAATATATAACACATATAAATATGAAATAATGTTTATAGACTTTACAATCATATAATATATTATCTATACTCATGGAAACATGCAGTCATTAATGTATAGTCTATATATAGGACTCAAGCACTATGCTATATGACGGGTGCAGCCTCATAAATATCAGGGAAGACTACAGTTGTGGAGAGATTCGATTTACCTAATAGAATAAATTTATAAAAACGTTATTTTTTTCCCAACCGGTTTATCTTTTCGCTTTTCAAGGAATTTTATTTTATAAAACAATAATTTAATGAAACATATTTTTAAATTCATATACAAACATTTAAATTGAAAATATTTAAATTATAAAATTTGAATAAAATAAAATAAATTTATAAGAATAAACCATTCTGAACATAATAAAATAAATAAAATATATTATTGATATTAATAATATTTATATTAAAGGTTATTAATTGAGGCCTCAATGATTTATTGATATTTGGTATTGTCCACTTTTCTGGGTTGATGGATAAAGGAAGAACCATGTTTAAGAAAATACTTGTGTTTAGTTGATAATACAAGAGGTCTGATGATAAATCTCATCAAAACAAATGCTTATCCATGGCAAGTGCAATATACAATTACAAGGTCTTTCACCAATTCTTGTGGGATCTCAAATAATGTTATCAAGCCCAGAAAATGTTTCCATCTAGAAACGATACATCCAAAACATATTCATAGTAACTGTTTCACACCATTGGTGACATCCTCGCACTATAGGGTCAACTTCATATGTAAAAACTTCTCTGAACTACCGTATGCATTCGTTATATAGACTAATATTATTATATTATTAGATATATATATACATATATATTATATTATTATATGCACTAATATTATTATTTGCATTTCTTCGTTTTTCACACACTACGTCTCTCTGTGAATTAGTCAGTTTGACCACCGACTGGATTGTTCATACTGTCCTCTTCTCTATCGTCCCCGACCCCTCCCC
>JAUZND010072935.1:0-16846 GCA_034780555.1 Coelogynopora nodosa
TTTTTTGAATTTTATAAAATTTCATTTTTATGACATTTTATGAATTATTCTAAATTTTATACTATATTATGACATTTGTTCAATATTTCATATTTTATGACATTTTAGTATGCTGGGAGGCCTAGATATGGAAAAATAATTTCTAGACTATATATATGCACCTAGGGCTAGTTGAATTTTTTTCTTCTAAATCTAAGATATATATTATATACATACATAATAGCTAATATAAATATGAAAATACTGTTATATATATTAATATTGTAAGTTATACCTAATGAATAAAATACTATGATGTTTTTATGAGCTAAATATTTTAGGCAGATATTTAGGCAGAAATTTTTTTTTCTAGGTTATATACCTAATATATGTCCACCTATAATACATAGCTCATAAAAACAACATAACATTAGGTTTAACTTACAATACAATAATATATAATATTATTATTATTAATACAAATATAATATCAGTATTTTCATATTTATATTAACTCTTATATTTATGTATATATATATAACCTATAGGCAGACACATAGCCTACAAATTATTTTTCTGTCTAGGCAGACATATAACATCTTTCTACTAATAATAATATTAACAATGTCAACAGTAAAATTGGAGTAAAAGAGAATATTGAATCCAATGCTGAATTTATTGACTATAATAGTGTGAGTTACATATTATATGGATGACATACATAGCAATACTAAATAAGAGTTGTTTAAGTAATCTTATTCTTACACTGACACTAACTTCAAGTTCAAATCAAGCAAACTTTAAAAAAAAATTTAAAAAAATTGTTATACTGACCTGTATGTGTCTGTATACTACATTATTTTTTAAACATGGTTCATTGAGTCATAGGTGAAAATGTACAATGTAAGTTAATTTCCTTTTATTTTAACATTTTTGCTTTTGGAATATGTAAAAATATTGCAGGAAATAGCAAAAATAATACAAAAACACTCACTGCAATATGTAACACAGGTCAAACCTATATTGGGATAATTTAAGCATAGCTAAACAAATTACATTACAGAACATACTGAAGCCTAATCTTTATCAAATAAAAATACTTATACATATTTAATATACAAATCTTAAAATGTAAGTATAATCGTAATTATATAATAGCACATAACTAAGTGCCCCAGAATATAAAGTTCAAAACGTTATAGTAATTTGCATAGACACCAAATATATATAACATATTTAAATAGTATTACATAAAATAAACACTATAGAACAACATTTTAATCATAAAATTTTGGTTAATCACAAAAAACTTTAAATTAATTGAGGAAAAGTTACCTGGAACGACAGGGGCTGCAAATATTCTATACAAAAATGGCGCTTTGTTTACAAGATATGAGTTTCTTTAAATATTACTAATATTTGACTGGACGCTTTGAATGAAAATGAATAATTAAAAACAAAATGTAAAAAACGTAATCGTAATGTTTGTGTGAAATTTAATAGTTAACAATATATTTTTATGAAATATTATAATAAATATTAACATGTTGATTATGTTGTAGTTCCATTAAATAATTTCTTTAAATTCAAATTAAAGAAATTTAATTGTTCATTAAATTTTGGAAAATTGAATTAATATATAGAAAAAACACATTCATCGTTTTCAATAATTTTTAGAATGTAATTAGTTTCTATCTTTTAAATTGTTTTTTATTCATTTAATTATTTAATTGTTACTATAATGTAAATTAATATAATTATTCAGTTAATTTTTGATAATCAAAGAAAAACTAAATTTACTAGTTATTTTCATAATTTATTATATGTATTTTTAATGTTTTATTTATAAACATTTATTTAAGCTTTAATATGTTACCACCGCCTTTATTTTATCGGTTTAGAAGCGACCATTTAAAAAATATATTTTCATATTTTATAAGAGTGTCCAGAATTTTTTGACTGACTCTAATTAGGTATATATACAATATATAATGTCATAATGTATCTCATATGTTAATTAATTTAAAATAAATATAGGTAATATATACGATAATATGTTATTCAGTGATTTTTATATAACTGATAAAGATTAGCAACTACTAAGTCAATTACAAAAAAATGCAAGTGTTATACAATATAATATATTTTGTATTTCAATAACGAAATTTGATGTATTTGTAATTTATTTCATCTCTAATAATGAGTAATACAAATTTCTAGTCGAAAATAATAGTCAAGTGTTAAGTTGGAGATAACACAAACAGTGCGGCTTATTAAACACCAAACATAACTTCACCCATTCTGTATACTATAGTTATATGAAGAAAAGTTAACTATATAAACTTGCGATTTAATTTTAAGCAAAAATAATGTAATAATAATCAAAGCAAAAATAGTATTGTAAACTACGTAATTCGTCTTATGAATATTGCGATGTCCTGCGTAAAATATGTTGGTTACAATATTATTTGGTTTGAGATTCTCGTGAAACTGTTCAGATTTGTTTTATAGAACCTACACAATTTTATGCGAGAATTTGAAATTGTGGGAAATTTTTGCATTTTCCATTTTTGGTAAAGATTAAGAAGCTTCAGGATTAAAACTCACATAACGAACACGTAACTCATATGCTTCTTTTAAAAACTAGACAACATCAACAAAAATTAGAAACGTGGAAAAATATAGTCGTATATTTTTCCTGATTCGGAGTGAACATCTTATAAATATTTATCGTTTTTGTAATTTGTTTAAAAAAAATTAAGAACTAAACAATTTTTTAATTATTATTATATAATAATATTGAATATAAAAAAATCACTTACATAGTTCGCAATATACAATATATATATTAAATTGTGTACTAAACAATGACATAATTTTGATTATAATACCCTGAATTAAAAACAAAGAATAATATAGAAACATATGCCTTGAAAAAGAATTTTTTTGGAGTGTTAAAAAGCAGTATTTATTATTCATTGTGTAATAAATTTAATAGCCTATATATGTACATGTGCAATATATATTATTAGATTGTGATTTATTAGCACAAGTGAAGTAAAAAATAGCTGCAGCGTAGTATCTTAATGCTATACCTTTGAATGCGTTTAATATTGTGAGTCTCAGGTTTGTAAAATTTAGCTTCTCTAAAAGTAATTTGCAAAAAATGTTAATTACAATGAAAACAGATTTTTGGATTAGTCAAATCCCCACCATGAAGTCAAATAATTAAAAGCAATGAAAAATAATAAAGGCGAAGAATGAAATATAATTTTATTAACGTATATTAAATTGTTATATACAATTAAATTATTGTAAAGTACAAACTTAAAAAAATAGAGCTCATGTACATCAATATAAATATATAACTAAGATACAATCAGTGTATTTTCTAATATAAACATATGTTGCTAAATGAATAAAGGACAAACTAAATATCTTACAATGAGATGATAAAAATCATTGAGTTATATTTCACAGATTCTATGATTAAGATATAAAAAATTCAATCTTAAAACCTAAAATAACAACAGGAGATATTTAGGTGCAACTTTACGCATATAATATAGGCTAGATTTACTACTACGCCAGCAGATTTCTAACAAAATCAACAGGTGCGTGTGCGTACATGCGCCTCTTTAGCCGCCAAAGGGCTAAACATCCACAAACATTGCGTATAATTAAACTATAAACTTTAAAAATATTTGGCCACTACTACACATTTGTAAAAATTGCCTCGAACCTAAATTGGGTTCGATTTCAACAACTTACCATCAACAACAACCATCTTACACAATTAGGAAACTACAACACAGGGATCGAAAACATCTGAAATAATCACAGGAACTAAAATTTTGCATGATCTTAAAAGAATGTAGGTACCTAATATATAAATGATTAAATTCATCAATAGTATACAAAGATAAACATATTATACAAGTTGATAATACTTCCTAGAATTCAATCATATTTAGTATTTGTCTATAGTATTAGTAACGATTAATACAGAAACATATTTGATTAATGATTTTCTAATGACAAAATTTAAAAACATGAAACATATTATGAGCTTTGAATTCGCAAATAATATCTGGAAAGACATATTAGCGATAAATATATTAACGATTAAAAATTACTTCATGACTACAATACTTTAATATAAAATGCAATTTAAAAAATCGATAACATCTGAATATGTAGGACTAACATAGCACAAAACAAAAAAAGTATTACACAGATACTATGAGATCAGCACAAAATATTTCCCGATTGGAAAACTATGCTATTTAATAAAATCATCCATTCTCATCATCGGAATCAGCTACAAGTATACTATCGTCTGCGCTAACATGACTACAGTCACCATTGGCAACGGCTGACGGTATGACTGAGTTGGCATTGGATGGTCTTAAGGGTCGTAGGGCTGCTGTGGTGTGCAGGATACGCTCCTCAGGTATTTCTGAGTCAGAGTCACTGTCATTGAGCAGAGAGAAGAGCATATTGGCCTGAAGTAGGAGGGAGAGAGAAGGGAAAACATATTAATAGTGAGGTTAATAAAATTAACAAAATTAAAGATTGTAGTCGTTGAAAAAATTTTGATTTAAAATTTAAAAAAATAATACAATAGTTATATATTTTAGCAACCAGTTTCGATCTAAAGTATTCACCTATATTGAATTTATAACACAAGCAGTCAATCCTAACGGCATTGCTTTAAAATGAGATACAAAGCCAACCTATAAATTTGATCAAGTTTATTAATTTAAAAATGGTTAGCTTTTAACATTAATTTATTGAATATTTAAATTATATAAAATAAATCATTAAGTTTGACAGTGATATTCCAACACAGTTTTAAATCATACAATAGGCCCTAATGTTCATTAGTAACAACAAAATACGAAACAGGAATCCTCCAGTACATGTTTTTCATATGATTCAGACTATTGACATACTATTATACATGTACTGAGTGTATTAAAATCAGGCCCGTAACCAGGATTTAAAAACCGACGAAACAAATTAAAAATAGTCGCCAAAAACATATATAATGTTGTAATTTACTAAAACATAAATTAGAATGACATAAAAAGGTATTCTGATATATATAGTTAACATTTCGTAACGAAGCTATTCAAAAATTCAGCGTGGCGTCCCGTTTCTTTAAAATGTCAATTGACTCAAATCTTTTCACAAAATCCGAATTTCTGTGAACTTATGCGAGGGCAAGGCCATTGAGTCGATTTTGGGACATGGAGGACCGAGACCACGTTTTGAGGCGCCACAGGGAACTGAATGAGTGTTCGCAAGGGCAGGATCTAACCGACAAGGCGAGAAGCAGCTGGAGAATTGAAGTAATGTTGGGATAATACTGGCTGCTGCATTGACTCGCTCCTATCTGCAGACTTGTGAGGACATTGCTCTGACTCATTCATTGTTTGGAACAGTGTATTTGTGGAGAGGGAATTCCATATTTATCGATTTATATGTATGCATTTAATCGGTGGCACAAATGACGCCGCTTTGCAAAAATAAACGAGGCAGTTGACTCGTCTGCCTCATGCATGATAATATACATTATTATATACACACACACAACATGTGTCCACTTTGCGCTCTCTAATCTAGTTAGCCCAAGACCAAACATATTTACTTCCCCATCAAGGCATCGTTAAGCCATGAGCGCCGGTGGTTCAGTGGTAGAATGCTCGCCTGCCACGCGGGCGGCCCGGGTTCGATTCCCGGCCGGCGCATCTTTTTTAAAATATTATATATATTTATTACAATACAATAATAATTTATATATTATACTAATAATACATAATAATAAAATAATAAAACTAATAATAAATTTGCTTTACATAAAAATATAAAATTATACACAATAACCTAATAATAGTGTTTCAAGATCTCTTTTTACTACCCTTCATTTCTTTGTATTTAAAGCAAAGTTTCATATAATTACTATATTATGCTGAGTGATCTTGAAAGCAACGATTATTATAATTTTTAAAATGACATACTTTCTAAAATTAGTAATATTAAAAGTAACATTTATCTTTATTTAAAAACAGGGGCCATTTCTGATTCAACGTAAAAAGTGTAGAACTAACCTTTTTTGTTGGACATACCGCCTCTTCTTCAACATCGTTCAAAACGATAGTGATCTAAAATAAATTAAAGATCGGCAATATTGCAGATGCTACAAAAGATTTTTAAAAATGCCACAGTATATAATTAAAAAAATTATTATTTAAATGCATATTATATTATATGTATTAAAATGTCTTCTGAAAAGCCTTTCACGAATCATAATACACTTTTAGACTTTTTCTATAACGATTAAAAAAATGTGGATTAGTAAAGCACAAATACTTTAAAAATATATTTTTAGAGTGTTATGGTTGATTCATGCAAGTCAATTTAGCCAAGGATTACCATTTTTACAATAAAATAAGTTGAAAATTATATGAAATCCGAAGATATTATCACAAAAGAATTACAGAATTATAGCATACGTCCTTTTGAAAAGAATATTCCCTTATTTTTATAACTATCATTAAGACTTGGCAAATAAAGAACTAAAAGAGTAAAATTAAAATAGTTTCATATTTATAAAATCAAATACTACCTATTGAAATATGATGACCTGACGCTGTATAATATGGTCGGTATTTATTTGGCCTTAATAAATAATAAAGATAATAAAATACCAATAGTCAAAAACTAGTTTAAAAAAAGTAACATAATCATATGACAAAAGTTGTGTTTAGAGAAAAATTGATATTAATTAAAGTTTAAAAAAATAGTATTGAATTTTTTAAAATTATGTAGACTTAAAAATAAGAAGCATTACATGCACAAAATACACTAGACCTAAGTATGACATGATCAAATGGTAAGTCATGCCTTTGGAACATGCTAAACTGAAGCCAAAAAATATATAATCTCGACAACCAAAAAAGACGGACGATATATAAAAAACCCATAGAACTCAACAAAGTGGAACAGCATTAACTATGATGTGGAGCCGTGATGTGGAGCTATGATGTCCACCGTAGCGTGTTATAAAAACATTTTAAAGAAAATGCATTAAAGATCAGAATAATGACATTACAATTGAAAATGCAACTGTTTAGACAATGATTTTGATTGTAAGTCTTTAATATGAATTTAATTTAAAATAGAAAAGCTACAGTAGAAGGATTCAAAGACAATTAAATAACCATGAAACGAGTCAACAGCATGTTAAACATTGAAAAGTGATGCCCATGAAAAACGAAATCAGTCTCACCTTTCCGTGAAAAAGAAATTGATGTAAAAATGACTCAACAAAAGGTGAGTGTGAATTGTGTATGTGTGAATTATATATTTGTATATAAAACATTAAAAGCATTTGTTAATATGATATTATTAAAAGAAGAAATTTGTAAAATGGTAAACGATCACAAGCTATCCTCAACACCAACACAAAACAAAAAATATCAAAGCGATTGCCGAATGGAATAAAAAACTAAATTTAATTATAATAGGCCTTATCAATAAAAACTGAGCATTTGCTTAAAGCTTAAGCTGTTCGGAAATGCTCGTATTCGTAACAATAAACATTTGCTTAAGCTCATGAGCATATGCTTAAAAACTTAAATAAAATAGTTAATTAAATTAAAACATTTTATTTTATTTAAGGATATAAATAATTTTTTTAAATAATTAATTTAAACAAATAATTTATTTTAATGTTATTATTTAAAATTAAATCGTGTATAAAATTAAGCATTGTAACGCATTAAAATGGCAAGAAGTTAAAATAACAATTCAATAGGAATAAGATTTATATTCATTGATTAATACACTTAATAAAACTATTATTAGAATAACATTAAGTAAAACATGCATTACCAATAATAAAAACGAACATGAAACTTTTCTCATCTCACGTCTTATATTTTTATTATAAAACAACTATAAGCAATGACAATAACTATAATTTAACATTAAACAATTTATAATACACAATTTACAATAGAGAATTTAATTAAAACTTATATTTGATACAAATTTAAAATCAGTATAATTAAATTACGAACAATTATTTATTTTGTACTGTTTCCAAACATATACAAAAGGAAATTACAGTTGTTATACGCACGCAAAGAAAAGGTTAACCGTACATTACAATTATTTTTATATTTAATAAAAGCCTTTATAAACAGTTTTATGTAATTAAATAAAATGTACACATAAAATAAAAAACGAATAATTATTTATTTTATTAATTTTTATTTAAATAAATACTTAAGATTGTACTTTTTGTGTGCTTACAATTCTAGCGCTTAAACTTGCTTTTATTGATACGACACCACCTTTTCCTCAAGCTCAATCTCATTAGTTCGTACTTAAGCTCACTCTTAATCTCGCATGTTTTATTGTTACGGATTTAAGCAAATGCTCAACCTTTTCGTGTTTAAGCTTAAACTCACTTTTTATTGATAAGGCCAAAAATCAAGAATATGGTTGAAAGGAAAAAATTAACATTCATGACTAAACTCCTTTAAGTAAAGCTTTAATATTTTTCCAAACCAGTTTTTAGATATTGATTCATTCTGTTTATTCGGTAGGTATATTTTTGTATATCTACGAAATCAGAAACTATTTTGCAAGCCTAGCTACACTAGTCACTGAACAATATGAATATGTATATTGAATACCTCTTCAATAGGAACTGATGCTTTGGGAATTACAGGGGATTTGGCACGTGGTCTTTTCGAGACACGAGACCTGCAGAAAGGGAAATAAAATGCAAAATATAATAGGCATGTGATTTCAGCCAAAAAATAATGTAATGTATAGATTATTATTATCTATATAACAATAACAGCCGTTAATACACATTTCCTTCATTTTGAAATTAATTTTGGTGCACTGAAATATTAATAAAAAAAACACAACAAGAAACATCCTATGGAATGATCCTAAAATTTTATACAAATATTTGAACCTACATTTTTTGTTCGTCGAATACTATACTACTATGTTTCACTTTTATTAAATCATATACTGGACATAAATTTAAAAAGATGTTATTAGAGTGTAAAATATTACAAAAGTTGTTACACTTATTTGTAAAACATATGAAAAATAGTATGATCAATGCACTTTATTAAAACAATGTTCGTATATATTAATTTTAGCATGTTATTATAGATTTAAGCATCACTTCCATGGATATCCTATTACTTAGATTAATATGTATTATTTTAATTATCTATTTATATTATCAGTTAAATAAAATTAAGCTAATCAAACTGCACGAATGCCGAGAAAAGTAGAGATCTAGAGACTTGCCGCCGTCATCAAAAATAATCTAGACTTTAGGCCTACATCCACCAAACGCCACACCATGCGACGCATTATATGAAATGTTTCTACATGATTTATAGCTTATTTGCATTGAACTATGCGTTGCGCAGCTTTAAAGGAAAAGTAGAATAATTTCAACTTGAGTTTCGTTGCGTCGTGCTCAGTGTAAATAAGCTCATTGAGAAGTATATATTCATTTTTTGGCGGAGTGTCGTGTCGCGTCGCGCTTGGTGGGCATTGGACTTTACACGGACATCCCGAATGGCCATCCAGAACGCTCATGTAAGTGGGTCTTTACAGTGTCTTAGTAGCTCCTGGGTCTATCTATGACTGATTAAACTATCATATTACAAAAATGTGTTAGTCAAATGATGGCGAGAACGAATGCTTTGGAGATTACAAATCAACAGATAACAGTAGTTAACAAAGGACAGACTTAATAAATTAAAAAACTGACTAAAAACAACTCACCTCTGAGTACTGGACGACTGTGACAAGTTCACTGAAAGGGCATTTCTGAAATTGGATAAAATAATAGAATATAAAACAGTCTACACTATATTTAATGTAAACATTATTAATTATAAATATATACTAAAGAATGCAAACATATGAAATTGACAGAAACATATTTAATAAATTATTCATATGCACGCAAACGAAGCTGCATAGTATTACTTTATTTGAAGATTACAAAAATATTCCTTTATATTGTATATATTAAACAAAAAAATCTTTTCAGATACAGTACCCTATTTCTGTATAATAAAGTAGGCTAATGGTTCTAGATATAACATTAACAGGTGTATAGTAGCACGGGTATTGATTATTGACTGAGTTGAGAGTACAGTTTCACATTATCTTCTGTTCGTATTCAATTAACTCTTCAATTAACCATGTAGTATATTTCGTTATCTTGGAGGCCCCGTATCTGACTGCAAAAGAGATCTCATCAGACGACGAGCTCTGGCCTGGGGCTAAAATAGACTAAGGCCCTGTTGGAACTCTCCTTCTCTCACTCTGACAATCTTCGAAATAGACTGTTCAAGCTACAATAGAAACAGTACTACTCTATAACGCTTAAACGTGGACCCTTCCAGATGCCCTGGAGGAGGTCTTAGATGGCGCTCACTCCCGCATGTCCAACACGCATAACTAATACAACTCTCTATATACATATGCTGACCTTGTTCCTCCAAGAACACGACTCAAACTCAAACGCATTTCTCTCGTAGGCCACATAATCTAATCAGAGGTATACTGCTTTTAACCAATTCACAAGGTCTTGCTCTGGAATCCAACCGAACCCTACAAACGTGGCCGAGGGCGTCGCTTAACGTATGCTGAGCATTTTGTGAAATAAAAAGCCTGGCTCTTGGACATCAAATCTGACTCTTTACTCCTGTGATAATATATATTTTTTATAGTTTACTATCTATAAAGAGTACTTTATTATTATTAATTCATGTAACTTTCTATCTATCTCTACTAAAAACATAAGATATTGAACATACTCAAACAAACAATCAAAAAGACATCACTAGAATAAGTTAATACAAGGTTTGTACTGTTGAATACAAAAACATATGAATTTATTAGTGCATATCTTCTAAAGCCTCCCAAAGCAAGAAAAAACAATTCCCCAATTTTTTTCACAATTAAGATTATATGGTCTAAAATAAATATATGTAATTATAATTTTATAACAGTAAAAGTGAAAGGGAAGAAAAATAGAGGGAGAAATTGGAATTCCCCATTATTAAATTTTTTTGGGGAGGTTTGGTTTTAACTGTATAAATAGAAATTATTGTTCACAAATACAAATATTATTAAAATCAACGAAAAAAATATTTCAAAGAACAAAACATCTTATGAGATAAAGCTACCTTCGCAAATAAAATTTGAAAATCAATTAGATATACAATAATAAATATATTAGATTTAATTATATATAAAAGAGTTATAGCATCGCTAATAAATATGTGCGCAGCACAGACAATTCTGAATATATTATATAGAATGCATAAAAAAGCAATTAAAAATGTTATATTTTAAATATACATATTTGGCTAATTTTGGAGAAAATAAGTTTTGTTTTATTAGTCGTGTGGGAGGCCTGTCTTGTTTATTGACATATTTTCGAACTCTGAAAGTCAGATAATCTCGAATAATACTGACAACCGGCCGGCCGAGAGTCACCCACCGTCGATTGGTCTGCTGCGTGACGGTGTACTGCGTGGAGGAGGTTCCGGTTGCCTGGGTCCCAGTGAGCGCCGCCGGCTGGGCGAGGGTGGCCAACACAAAGTGTGCCTCGTACACCCCCTCCTCCCGGAAGATGCAGATGAGTGGCCGACCCGGACAGCTGAACACCAGGTGCACGGGTAGGTTGGCCAGTTCACCAAAGGAGAGGACTGCCTAGCGGAGGGGGGAATTGCCATGGTTACCTCCAGACTTATAATGTTAGTCGGGTAGAATATACTTGCGGGTAATAAATAAGATTTTAACGGAATATTACTACAAATATAACTACGCATTTTCAACAGTCATAGTTTAACCTTCAAATAATGTAAAGATGCACAAAAGATAACTACAATAAAAATGAAGCAATTAACTGTAAATATTATCACGTTTTGTTAAATAAAAATATTCTAGAGAAAATGTATTGATTACAAATCACGCAGGTTAAACAGAAAGCTAACCAACAGTCAGATTAATTAAATAACAAATGAAACATATAGAATTGCTGTTAAATACTACACAATAATGTACTTAATTGATAGTAAATACTTTATTGATAGAGAATACATAAACCCATAGATCATAATATGCTGGTGAGTCAACTTGAACACTCCCCCGGCTAAAAAAACAAACTTCAAAAAACACATGATGCTTTTATACGATTAGTATGAACCAAATCTCAAACGTTAATATTTTGGAGCAAAGTTTTGAATCAGTTTTGAAAGGAAGCTTTATATACAAGGTGCGGCAGAAGTAGACACACAATTAAACATACAAAAATGAAACACGTGTCTCTTCCAATTTTAAATACAAACATTGTACAACTCCCATTGGCAGTCTCTTTCCAGTCTGTTTATATGGAGACTTACGCCTCACCCTGTATATAAAAGTATCCAGTACGACATATCTGTAACAACGACAGTACTGTGAGTCAAAACGGGCTTAGAATTAATTTTTTACTCAAATCATTACATATTATTTTGCTACAGTAAATCTAAGGATGCGAGAATTTATCCACTGATAAACTACAATAAATGAATGATTAAAATTGATCTACAATCTGAATTGATATTTGAACACAGAACACAAATTATATCATTTGAAAAAAATGGTCAATTAGATTGGTAAGCTATTATTACTGTAGATGAATCTCAAAACCTAAAAATTACATTAAATTTGCACATTAGAAATTTTTTTGAATTAGTTAATAGAAAAAGTTCATCTCCAAAGAATAAGCAAAGTAGACACAAACAATTCACTAACCCGGGCTTCCTTGAGGCAAAAGGTAATTTCGCCTCCTTCTCTCACACAGTACTCTTCGAATTCATCCGGAATCAGAGAGAAATGAGTGGTCACTACCTTGGAGGGGTCTGAAACAGAACGTTGTCGGCGCCAGTCATGACCAACTTTAACCCCACTTGAACAAACATATTTTCTAGCTGGTAATTAAGACCTAACAAATAAACAAGGGTTGCTCCGGCCTTGCTGAATAGAACAATCAATAAATCGATAATCATTACAGATATATAAGTACATCATAGTATGTACATTATTAATCATTAATTTATTTAACCTTTCCATTGTGCCGCCCGGCAAAATGTAAATCCCCATTATAAAAAAACGTATAACATATTATTATATCTGACTTATTATATTACATCACTTTTAGTTTTATAACTTGGAAATCATTTTGACAAAAAATCATAGCAATAAATCATACCCAAGTTTAGATAATAAGAGGCTTTAATTTTTACCTACGATTATTGTGCAGCCCGGGACAAATGCATCGTATACATAAATAAACATATTTGCTTCATAGTAATAGTATATTGACAAATTGAGTATACAATATGTTCGTGACAATCGATGGGCGAATAATATATTTTCAATAACTTGAATACTGCGGCTTACAACGCATACGTATTATGGATAAAACCACATCCAAATTACCGCCAAAAAAAAAATCTTCTCGAGAAGCTATCCAAATCCCTTTGGGCCTCAACCATCTTCTTCGTCGCTTAGTTCAACCAAATTTGGCAACTCCTCTTCGTGCTCGAATACGTGCTATTTTGGGGGAACCAGCTGTAGCGGAACAAAACCAAGTGGGAGACAATGGTTAGCATGGACAAGGACATGTATAATAATATGTCCCACGAGAAAACATGTTCGTCGACGTTGCAATCAATGCAGTAATTTTGTGTGCCCACAACATGCCCAACATACCTGTGGCAGGTGTGCAGTCTAAATTGTGAGGATTTATGACTATATTGCCGATACATAAGGTAAGAGTAGTATTGTACGATATAAACATTATTGTATTTTCTTAACTGTATATGTTTAAGGTGCTAAAAACATGATAATGTAGTTAGTTACACATTTTAATTATAACATGATGCATCACCGGCACAATAGTAAGATAAATTTTTCCTTTACAATGGAAAGGTTAAACTATATCGTCATGTGTGCATACAAACTAACTGGTCCTCATCGGCTCATGTTGAAGCTAATACGGGGTTAACCTATCTCAAATTCACAGGAAAGGGGGGATTCTCCCAACTGCTATTTAAATAAAAAAGTATTTATACAAAATGATTAGATCAGTCAACCTGGTTCTTCAGAGTAGTTCTGAATAAGGCATCCTTCTTCACCGGCAACTAGTGTAACTTCTTCTTGTCCGACTTGAAAGTTTTGGATAACATCATGCAAAAGTCTAGGCACGGGAATGAAATGGAACAAGGTTATAATATACTTACTGTGATCCTATTATTAATTTGTTTCATTATATTCTTATTGTCACATAATATCAGTTAGCCTACTATTTCTAGAAATATTTTGAAGTTACTAGTCAAAATACTTAGTCTATTTTTATGATTTACGAACAAGCTGTGAGAGTAATGATTGTATTAAACGTAAATCAATAACAACCAAATATAAATTCCGATTAAAAACTAAAGAAAGCTAATAAATATTATTTATTTTCATGTTTGATCAAAATGACGTTCTCGGATTGTAATCACAGTTTATAGCAATACTGGCTGGATGACAAATAGCTTCTACATAGACAGTTTGATTTAAAAATTATGAAACAAATCAAAATTCGACACTATTAATACCCATAATAGTATAAAAAATTAAAAACATAAACAATTCGATTAATATCTAAATCAGTTTAAAATCTAACAAGGTATAATAATACCTTATCGGTAGCAAAATCGACATCTAATTCCATGTAAGCATAACATTTTTGTGAAACACACAAAATTAATTGTATTTTATTAATAGTATCGGTAATTTTTTTTAAATTTGGACTAAAAACTAACATAAAGAGGGAAAAAATACGTAAAAAAATAATGATATTTATAATTATTTCGAAACTGAGCGCTGCAGCTCTCCACCTGGACTAGATCGTGTACCTTGAAGAAAGAACAAGCCTATTGTCGGCATCATCTGAGTCGTATACAGCTTGTAGATTTTCACACTCAATAATGCTCAGGTTGTAAGTTTTCACAATACCTGTAAAATAAGACAGTGAATTAATATAATACGTACCACTATAATAATTTTTAATTGAACAAATTATAGTTAACATAAGTGAATATCAAATAAACTTATATGATAGTCATTGCATAGCAGTAGAATAAGCAAGCCAGAAGCACAAACCCATGAATACAATATCGGGAAGCCTGTTAAATATTTTGTGCATTTGTTTTAGAACACTGAATCAGTAAATAAACCGTCTCTTATGGAAATTTTGCTGTCAAATTAATGGTATCCGACTTGAATTATTAGTATTTTATTATACATATAGAAACAATATAATCCGCAAACTTGGCGTTTATGTGTTCCTAATAATTAGGTGTTACTTCTAGTTCCATTAATAATTCATTGAAAATATATTTCTTCATTCAATAATGTCAACTGCTTGTGTAATGTTCATGTAAATTGCACGTGAAATTTTTATTCGGGTGTATTTTTCTTTAATTTCTACAGTTAGTAACCTTAGCTTATTTACTGACATTTAAATAAAGAAAATTATAAAGCTTAAAATCCAAACAATATACTCATAGAATAAAATAACGTAGAATCGAATAATCAATTATGTAGTTAACTTTCCAGGCTGCTAAGAGAAAATTATTTTAAACTGTTAATTAATGTTCACAAAGCCAAACCATTGCCAATCAGGGGATAGTTTAGCAATTTTAGAAATGCTAAAGTATCCAGTCTTGACTCTAAGTTTCCATTTATCTGTTATACTACAGCATTAATTAAATCAATTAAGCAATTTCCTAAAGGATTGCTGAAGAATTGCAATCCACTAGGTACTGAACTATTACAATCATAGTATGACTGAAACGACAGAAACAGTACTATAAAACAACCTAGAATGTTCATTTTCATAACTTTTACGTATGGCAAACAAAACAATTATTTAAGCATTAAAAATATATATATTTTTAATGCTTAAATAATTGTTTTTGAAAATGAAAAGGATTTGGTGATAATTGAAAAGAAAAAAGCACCGAGATTATAAAATTGTTGTATTTTATTGTTTAAATAGCGCAATTAAATTGATTTTTTTAAATACAATCCTTCAACATAATATATTCTAATCCTTCGCACCAACATTGAACGTGCATATTAAAAATATAATTTGTGGATAGATTTGGAGTTTGTGAAAAATCAAAAGAAAACAACGAAGTTTTTTTTAAAGTTTCAATGGTAAACAAATTTCTTTATTAAGTTCATTAATTATTTAAAAAAATTTAACAATCATTAAGAGAAAATGTTTCTAGTATAGTAACCAGTCAAACGTCATACCATGTTTACAGAGGAACTGGACAACAAGTCTTGCCTCAGCAGAATCAAGTCGTATTCTGCACTTCTCCACATTCTTTTCAATCGCAGCTTGTGATTTGAACACGGTAGAACACGACTGAAGATATATGATACACTGGTCTTGAAACAACTTCGAACCGAAACTTTTAATATTTTCTGAATGCCAAATAATTTTTTGTATAATCAACAAAAAAATTGTAAGATATTTAAGTTTAAGTAAAAACAATTTTAAAGTAACAATAGATTACTTAGTTAATACAAATAATAAAAACTCATTTAAATATTACTGAAAGTATATGATTGGGCGAAACATGGTTCCTTTTTAGTTTTATAAACTTCTCCCTATACTAATAGCGGCTGTCTGTCTGTTTGTCTGCAATATGAGATGTAGTAGATCTCAAAAGTGACCAACCTCTAACAAGGAGTTGACTTT
>JAUZND010072946.1:0-10861 GCA_034780555.1 Coelogynopora nodosa
AATTTTGTAGATCTGCAGAACAATAATTGATGATTTTATATGCCCTTAGATGAATTCTAGGTCTTAAAACCTCAAAACATCTCATCGCAGTGTAGCTCCCGCGTATAGCCATGTACCCAGGGAGATTGTTTTTTTTTCCAGATTTTTTTCGAAGCCCAATTTCGAGCCCTGTGTATATTTAATACATATATACAATAGTATATATGTATGTTTTTTAAAGTTTATATTTTTTATTATAACATGTTTATATAGTATGTTACTTTATACATAGCATTTTAAATTGAAATAATAATTTATGGAACATATTAATCATATTAAACAAGAATATATTATTGTATATCAATTATCAAAGTTGGCCATGGTACTATGCATGTGTTAAATTTCTTGGTTTAATATGGAATTCCCCTGTAATTTCATCACATTAACCAATGAAATAAATCTTATCATTGTGGAGATTTAAACTCATAAAGATAGTAACAAGAAAATATTTGTTAATAGGTTTATTTGGTCATAAATTCTTGCCATGTCAACACCAAAATAAAATGGATTCAAGCAAAAAAGTTCCATTTGACCATTGAGTGTCTGAAGATCACACTAATTTTGAAAATGCAACCAGAAAGTACAACCAATTTTTAACTCGGTAACTAAAAAATACACCTCGAATACCGTACCACAATATTAATATAGTATCAGCGAGTATAGTATGTATACACACTTCCCAAAGGCCATACATCATTGAGCAGGCCGTGGATGGGTGTAAGGGGGGTTCAACGCAGACAGACTCACCAGTTTCCACGTGAGCGAGTCTGTGATAGATGGTGAGCCAGAGCAGACACTGGGGCCCCGGCTCCGTCAACATGCAATCCAGGAACTCCTCCAGAGAAATACTTTTGGTCTTCTGGAAGGTTGTCGAGTGTCGGATTTGAGTTGGGTTGGGTTGGGAAGAAAAGAATAATAGGCTAGTAGTATAAGTTTAGAAAGATGGTCAGACGCGCGCTATTTGTTCTGATATTCAATATATTTGTGATCAATATTCTTTTCAATAAAGTATAAAAATATGTTGGCAATGCTTTAAGGATCGATAAAGCTACATTGTAATTGAAACCATGATATGATAGTATTGATTAGTGTTTTAACAAATTTCTGCAAACAGATATTATAGCAAACAAAATATATCTACAAAATAGTAAGGAAAGAAGTATTATAAAAATGAAATTTCTTATTATTCAGGACTAAATTCTTTCTTGTTACCTACAATGTAATTATTGAAACATTAAATTAATTACAAAACTCATACACTGTACCCTTAACAATGTCATTATTGTAATTAATTACTAAATTCCTTAATATAATAAAATAAAGCAATGTACATCAATGTCAGTTGCTTCTCTACTCGACGCGTCAATATGTGTCGCACCAATTATTTTCACAGCAAAAAAAATGGTGAACTTTTTCTCTCGAAATGTTACAATATATTTTCTTTATAATTAAAAATAGAGTAATTTCACTCTTATTGATTTCATATACAGTGCGTTATAAATTTGTTCGTCAACAGAAATTCATTTTATTTTTATAAATTTAATGTATAAAATGGGTAACAAATAGTAGTGTTAAATGTTTTTAATCAAATTGATTTTAAGAGTAAATGTTATATATTCAAACAATTTTAACATGCATAAGTTGTCTATAAAATATAATTTATTCGCAGTATATATCTAACACTGTTTTACTAGATAAACTATTTCACTGCGGTCAGTTTTTAAATCATTATTTTGTAAAAGCTTTTGGGTAACAAGTTGGTAGTATTGAACTGCAACAGATCAATCTAAGAGTGAAATATCTATGTAATAATTACTCTATGATCTCGACTTCATATGCGACTTGTATGCGATTCGTATGCGATTCGTATGCGACTTCAGCAATGTACGTACAATACATTATAGTAGACTACAATTTCGATAGATATATTATCAGGGTGTCGACTAGTTTGTCATAAATTTTTTGTAGGATTTTTGCATAATTTTTACAGGATTTTTAATTATTTTGAAGGTTGAAAATTGAAATTTATGTACCTAATATACTATTATATTATATGATCGGATCAAAACTATTTATAGTTGAAACGTCATCAATAGACAATCGATTCCGGTCTCATTCTTTTTCCAATAGTTCTCGAGCATGTCTCTTTTTTCAGAAATAAACGTTTTATCACATAATTAACAGCAATAACAAAAATTATGTAAAAAAATATTTGCATGTCTTGGAATCATTTTGCAGGATTTTTGACGATTATAAATTTTTGCATTATCAGTTGTGTGTCGACACCCAGATTATCTATTTCTATGTATTCAAAATGAAAAAATGACATTTAAATAAAATGGTTTATTTCTAAAAATTATATAATATTCTATTAAAGTAGCAAGATAATACTAAATAAATTTGAGTGGAAAGGAAAAAAATTAAGCAACTCGCCAGCATAAACTGTTTGCCGCTGAAACAATAAAACAATTGGAATTCATTTTATAAAAAAGTATTTATTATACATACATAATAATATACCATCATATTTAGCGAATAATAACAATTTTCAGTTTTGTAAGAATAATTATAATATATATACTAATTTGTTTACTGATAAAAAAAATCAAAAGGTGTATCACATACTAAATTGACTCTGTAGAATTTTGGACATTATATGAAATAAATTATTTCTAGCGATCTTGATTTTAAACAATTATGTGATGCGGTTCGAATGCAAACTGTTCATGAATTGCCTTCATTATAATTCCCCACTAATCTAATTAAAAACAAAAATATTCTTCATTTAGAACTTCTACCTATGTTTAACATTTTAAAATTTATTCATTTTAAATAGGGATGCCTCACATACATTATATAGTATGTATCGAAAAAGCTACTTTAAAAGATTTAAAAACATATACACACAACTTCAAAACCACACTGCATCAAATGTTATTAGAAACCAAAAATACTGATACTTCTATGATAGCTCACTTTATATTAACAATAGTTCTCCAAACAATTATGCCTTTTTATGCCTATAATATGACTTTACTCATTGACAATTACACAAACTATCATATATATATATATAGTGAGAGAGACAGCATCAGACAACAAAATTGAATGAATCAGATGTGTAGCACTTATATACATTAATGGAATTCGAAAACACAGAGCAAAAGATAAAAAAATTGTTATTCAATTCGAATTGATTTTTTAAGACTGCCCGAAATAATGTATTCCTGAATTGAATAAATTGAACTCCTAAAGGAGTCACTGATACTGTGCTATTCACACTTTTTATGCATAATGAAATTAAATTGAACCCTATAGTATGTTTTGGAGGGGATTAGGTGATTGAAAAGTGAGGTTATTAACGTCCATTATAGACTTTGTATACTTCGAAATAACAGCCATAGAATATATCATTAGAGAACGTTTAGAATAACATAATATATAAGACTAAGAAATATTATCTGTTCCTATAAGAACCAATTAATCCAACTTTTAGTTTGACTGTTTTATGTTTGTTGATTATGTTATACATTGCCTTGCAAATATATTATTTGTTCTATTGCCTATATATAAAAATGGAGCTTGAAAATTTCTATTATGATGTTCCTTTATTTTCTTTATAGATTTTCTTGTAAGTATTATGTTTCCCCAGATGAATCTAAAATGAATAAATAGGCTATATAGTAAAGTGTCCATCTAAATGATTTTGACATCATATCTATGTGTAAACAATATTTTGATTAAAGAAAAATATGTATTTTGGTTCTCCAAATGAATATGGAAATGTATAGATTTGCATAGTTAAGACCTTATTTAAACAATTGTCATATTTTAGTTAAAACTATATAAAAACTATAAGGTACATAATAGACTTCCTCTATTTTGGTTCATATATACAGTCTTCAAAAGTCTTACATTTTTGGAATATTATGGACCTTTTAAATAATACAACTTTTATAAATGAATAATTATTAAATACAATTAATATAATCAATAATAACAGTGTTCTACATGCAGAGATCCTTCATATTGCAACTTTTTTAAACAATTTCTTATTGAAACAGTCACACATGAGGACAACCGTGTTTTACTATTTTATGAATCTTTGAATAATATTGTCCACTACAGTCCAATTACACAGATTTGCATGTATGGTATTAGAATAGGGATAAAGTAGTAAGTTACTAGTTCTCTGACCCCCCACCCCATTTTCTAGATCATTTAAAGGTAAATGACTTAATGGATAAACTTACAAGTGCTTCAGAGCTTTTACCCATCATATACTTCTCAAAATTTCGATTGATAGTCTAAATGTGAATTGGAAGCTTTTTGAACGATTTAGGAAAGAAATTGAAACTGTTACCTCCCACAAACTATTGAATATTGGCTTTTGTGGCTTACATGTCCTTCATAATGCACAGAAGGCTGTTTTATTTTACATTGGATATATTTATTTCTCAATTTATAAAATTACGTAATTAATCAAATTCAAAAAGCCTTATATATATATGAACCATGTATATGTATAAAGTGTCTCTGTTGGTGTTGTGTTTATCTAGATTAATCAGGAAATAAATAAGTTAAATATGTTTATCATATTATATTATTTTGATTAGCTATAATCCCTAGAAGAGGTATTTTTTGTTACGAATAATAGACAAAATCATTATCCTTACTTGACACTAATACTTTAGGCCCATATAATTATCCATGAAAACATCTTTTATTAATTAAAAAAACTGAAATAGATATATTGAAATCCAAATAGTAATGATTGAAAATATAATATTTTATACCATTGCAGAAAACTAAATTTTGTTAATTTGGAACACAACTCTTATAAATTATGCAAGCATTACTGAATACAACTATTATTATCTGTGTTTGATTAAATCTGTATAATATATTAGATGATACCCAGCATTGTTTTTACATATTTTTCATTATATTGTGACTATAAGCCCAACTTAAATAGTTTTAAGGCAGCATTAGTCATATATATTTAACTGGTTCATGGTAAAACTTGTGCACTCCATTCATTGACTTTTAACTAGTGTTTTCCAAGCTATTGTTAGTACTCTAATATCATTTATTACTATTAGGCTATTTATAGATAAATACATTTAGCCAAAGTAATAGACATGTATATAACATGAATTTATTTACATTCATGACTTGTCAGTACTGCAAATTACAATGTAATATTACAATTTATTGGGAATTCTGCTGAAAATATTTGTTAAATGTGTCAATTCCTTGTATAAGTATTGTTGTATAAAAGTTAATTCCAAAGATATTTTTGAGTGCTTTCATGGCTGAGTTGTGACATTGCTCACATATATATGTGGAGTGGTTCACACAAGTAAGATTTTGACATCTACCACATAAAAATGGGTTAGAAGAGGATACACGAGCACCTCCAACAGGAATTCTATTTTCTCTTCCTAACTGTAATTGAATTGACAATTATCCTATTTTTGTCCATATTGGGCTGGCTTCTTTGGCATGTACACTCTCAATAGACACCTTCCACAAAAATGTTTCTTTCACAGTCACATTTTTACCAGGAGCTACAATAAATTATGAATATTTTCCAAATGTCTCTAACAGGTGGAATTTTATCCCAGTCAACCCAATTGACTGGTCGATGAAACAGTCAGTATTCTCAATCTCAAATCTTCAAAATTTCTTAATAAGATGCAATCTATGCATGCTCAAAATAAAGGTCTATCAAATCCTGAAACAACATTTGATCACAACTTTCATTTCTCAGCTGATGAACACCAAACATAAGAAACAGTCAGGAAGGCACTCATTTTAATATCATCAGTATCCCTCCATTGATTCCTCACATATTTCTGAACAATTGGGCTGATTCAAAACATAATTAGCACAGTAAAAAAATAGTATTTTTGCAATTATTGATCTATCATTTAGGAATTCCAAATTTGTGGAAAATTTCTAATAACAAAAAATACTAAAATATTTTATTATATGAATATTTCAAAGATGATATATTTTTCATTGTGAAAAGATTTTTATTCTTTCAAAGAAAAATTTCAATTATAAAAGTATTATCCCCTTTACGAATTAGTGGTTGATGATTAAATTTTATTAAATGAACCTCACTGGTCAGGTAAACATAAACCAGAAAGGTGGTTATTAGTCTGAATGTATTTATCCAACTAATTTTGATCAATTTTTAAACCACTTAAGAAACCAATTTTTAGTGAGGCTTAATAGTTCTGATGTTATAAATTATATTATAATAAACTGTTTTGAATTAAAGTTTACTATTTTTTTAATTAAAAAAATTGATTACCTATAAAGTTATTGATACATACACATGCTTTATAATTGGCATTTATTTAATTTATATATAGTTTATACAATAACTATAATTAAAATGGTAAATGTAGCAACATGATGTAATATTAATGAGGATTATATCCAAGGATTATATATGTAAACCTGTATTTTTAGAGTTTTTCATGTAAGTTGAACTACTTTTGGTTAACATATATGTTATTCTAATGAAGCCAATTTTTTCATTATGTGTAGATATCCGTATCACTAAATTAATCCTACTATATATTTTTAGTATCTTTTATGGTGCTTTTGGCTACATATAGGGTAACTAAGACACATCAATAAATACCAAATTAATCCTTAAAATAGATATATCTTCACATAAATCAGTACTAAACATACTAATATGATACTTAAAGTTACAAATGAATATCTACTGTATAATGATATGTATCAAAAAATATCAATAAATATTGAAATAAAATCTATACCTTTTCAACTGATTTTAAGTCAGGTGTTAAAATGGTTATTTTGGTGGAGTAAAGTTAAACTCTGAGTTACACATACACCCACAACTGACTTGAAATAAAATGTATCAAAAAAATTAAAAATGAGACAAATCTATTATATTAAACATTTAATATATATATATTTTTAATTCACAGTACATAGAAACTTGTTAAGTTTTATATACGTAATATATAAAAACAGTTTTACAATAATCTATTATATGATACAAAACCTCTAGTTTTCGCCACTGGTATGTGAAATCTTGGATGTATAGTATGTATATATGTTCATATATATTTACATAGAAGTATTATATAAAATAAGAATAGTTATTTCTATCTTTATTATTTAAAGTTCTTAGTGAAGCTTTTAAGTACAAAAATGTGTTTTAGTATATTTGAAACCTTCCGTGCAATGATTTTTTTAAATTGTATAACTAACATATTTTATAATTAACAAATACAGACTTTATATTTCTTTTTATCATAACTATTATGGAGGGACTGTATTTTCCCTACTATTCATATTTGCATATTTTATTTATTTTAGAAAAATTGTCAAAAAACTAACTTTCATAAAATATTGTTTTAGTCTATACTTTTATTGATTTTCATCAAATTTATTTTCAGAAGTATATGGTGAATTATGTCTGAACAAGGGATACAAACTATGGAGGATACCGATAGGGACACCCAGCAAACTCAAACACGTGTTGTTAACATAACAGACAATATCAACCAAACACTGCCAGCAAATAATGACACAAATCAAACCCAAACAGATGGATCCAGATCTGAAGAGAATGAGACACAAACGTTTGTCCATACAGAGGTATGTATTTGAGTCTACACAGTTAAACTATGTTTTAATAATTAATTTTCGTGAATACTTTTAGATTGGTTAAAATTAACTGTTTGCTTCTTTTTTTTATAAAAGGTATTTCAACAGAATTCTGACATTAGATTTATTTGTCGTTATTTTATTTTTAACTACAGGCCACAACAGAATCTGAAGTGCAAACGAATGCGACACCTTTTCGATTTGTTCGTACCAATGCTTTCAACACCAGAGATCAATTATTGGAGGTTTTGTTCAATAGAATTGCTGTCTCTTATGCACGAACATTTCCACCTCCTGCAAGGCGTATGATTGAATTCTGTCTATTGCTTAAGGTTAGTTTCTAATCGATTCGCATTTATCTTGTTGATTACATATTCTTATGAATTAGATTGCAGATTTCTACATGTTAGTTGTTCTTCAGATGAAAAAACGTGTAGCTAATTTTTTTGCTCTAAATCTTAGGAGAATTTAATTAAATGAACCATTGGTCCATCTCGTCTAGGTCTGCATTATTTTCTTTGTAGAGTATTGTATATTGCTTTTGTCATTATAAAACCTGAGAAAAGCTTGTTTATTGTTTTTTTTTAATCTGATCTTAATGCAACGTTCAACTTAACAGCAAATATCATTTAAAGCAAATTATAAAAAGGATAAACTTGTTTCATTTAGTAGAACAGCACAGTTCTCCTTACAAAATTTTCGCACTGGTAGTTTTCTGAGATGTAAACATGTTTTAAAGACCTAAAAACCGCTTAATTGTTATGGATTATTTAAAAATGGGACAGACATATCATTCCTTATCGTGTCTTGATCTGTACTGGATAAGTTATAGCCTGTCCTGTCAGGTCATGTCCAATTTTTTGAATGTGAAAACAGTCCTCCTGTCAAGGTCTAGAATGAGTCGATCACAACTTCTTCTGAATCTATAAGTGGTACAAATCCTGTTATAGGATTATATCGAAGTAATTTTTAGATGCAACATAACATTTACATATTACATCTAACGGATTCCTGTTATAGCTCATTTTCGTTACTTATTATCACATAAATATAATGTTGCAAACTTATGAATTTGGAAAAGTCCCTGAAGCCGTATATTAAATAATCACAACGAAAATAAAAAAATGTGGCGTAAATTAGATTAATAAAAATTATCTGTTTCTGACGTTCTTTTAAATGCGGACTGGGTGATCGGGCATTTCCCCAATGGTTCGAGGCTTTAAAGAGCTGTGTGGGTCTGGTGGAGTACTTTAAAATGTGTAAAATTGAGGTTAAAATGTTAACTTTGTCAGTTGGTGGGCAGGAGGACAATAGAAAATTACGTCTGGCTGAATTTTTCTGTCAGGCCGCCCTAAATAAAAGTAAAACGAGTTATAGAGATTTTGGTTACATTAACTGCTGAATACGGGTAAAGATGCAGAAGAAGAAAGTACATCTATAGAACGATTTTATAAGCAGAAGAAAATAACTGAAAGAAAGGGTAATATTACGATAAAATGAGAAAAGTACAAAACGAAAATTTTAGACGAGTTAGTTTAAGTAAATTGTTAAAACGACATTAAATTGCCCAAGTATTATATTGAAAGTACACTTAAAAACCACTGTTGCATTGAAATTACCGGGCTGATGAAAAGCTGACGTGTTTGGAGCAAACCTCTCAAGGGGAGGTGTCATTTACAAACCCCCTCCTTTGCCAGGGGGCACTAAAAAGAGTGAGAGGGGTTGGAATTAAACTGTTGCACTCTTGAGGCGGAATGATTAATTTAAAAAACCATTTCGAACCCTCATCTCCATACGTACAGGCGCTGTTCGTGCTTGGCATTCTGATGTACATCCACATCTTCTTCGTCCAATCGCCGATCACCTGTCTGGACCACCTGCAAGGGGCTGGGGGCTGGCCCCGCACGGGGGTACTGCGTGTGGAGGTGGTGAAGAACGCCAGTCCCGACTACAATCTCACCCAGTCCTACGAGAAGGAGTTCAGTCGGGTGGACCTGGAGGACATCTACGGGGCGATGAATGACTCGGAGGACGATGAGGGGGGACTCAGTCCGGCTCCTCCTGACGGCGGGAATGGCACTTCCGGTGTCGGTGGGTTCTTTGTTTAGCTTATTTAATGTGAAAAGAAATGCATAGTTTATATTGAACGTGTATTCGTCCATACAGTCAATAAGTAGTGTTCGTTATATATTTATTTTCATATTATGTTATTTGTAAGAGATGGGTTTACAGAAATATTTGCTTGAAAAACCGGTGACCATTGTTTTCATACTGTTCCCGTTGTAACAATGTAACATGTCATTTGACTTCTGAATTATGACAAAATCAATAGATTTATAATTAAGTAGCATTTGTTATTTCTTGAAAATGCATTTTTGTTCCTACATGTGGAAAAGAAGAGTAGGCCTAACGTTGTATTTGTCCAATCTCATTTTGTTTAGTGCAGATCAATAATTGTGCTACATTTATACTAGGTGATTTAAGTAACACAACAGTTAAACTTTATGTTTAGAAATTGGTGTGTATAATCCACATTAGCAGCTAAATATTGCTCAATGCGTGAGCTATCGTATAATCCTGTTTATCATCTTTCATGCTAAAGATTCTACATTAGCTGCGCATTCTGACCATTTTTCTTTCTCTCTCTAACAACAGAAGTTGGTGACGATACTCCGACAGGCAACACTTCCACTTTTCCCAGTGAACCATCCTCCTCCCTCTTGACACCTGGTAACGCCACAGAAGAGCTGTCGTCGCCTGCCCTGGAGAAGGAGTCACCCAGCTCAGACAACGACTCCTACCTGAGCAATCCTCTGGTCAAGGGGGCGGGCTATCTCCGTGATCGACTGACTGAGCGGGCACTGCAGCCCTTTCGGGAGACTCTTTCGGACCTGGAAACCTTCGCTAAAGCAGGTGAGTGAGCCTTGTGCGTGCCTGGAAAGGTGCCGATCAAGGGCTGTTTTTGGTGTTATTGAAATATAAATATCATCGGTGTATTTTGTATAATTCATGTAAATAATTTTTTGTTTTAGATCATGTATTATTTAACTAAGACAGTTTTTAATTTTGACTTAAGTTTGAATTAGTTGACTTAAGTTTGAATTAGTTGACTTAAGTTTGAATTAGTTGACTTAAGTTTGAATTAGTTGACTTAAGTTTGAAT
>JAUZND010072957.1:0-16845 GCA_034780555.1 Coelogynopora nodosa
ACTAGGAACCAGAGGTTCGAAAATTTGTGAAATTATACTTTTTAACCTACAGCGAGTGCTTCTCATTTTCTTTATTAAGAAGATTATTAATAACTAGTGATAAATACATGTTATCTTCCTTAAACTGTAATAGCATTCAAATGTATAATATTTATCATTGGTCAACATTAATAATCTTAAAATTGTCAGTTATCATTTTCATTAAAATTTTACTAAGATTCATTTTGTCCTCGCTAAACTTCATAGAGTGTTTGTTTTATGGATCTTAATCATTATCTTACCAATATGTTTTTTTTTCTGAAAATAAATATAACTTAATTATGCGTTGTTAAATATGAATGAAATATAGCTATCACAACATTCTGGCGATCTAGTTCCTAATTGAACAGGTCAAATGAATTGGTGATGATGAATGTTAGATATTTTATATAATAATATTCTACTTTACACATGTTTCGCTATTATTAAAGTCAATATTTGTTTAATGTGTGATAGGGAATAGGTATCATTTTATTTTAAAACTGATAATAGCACCCCCACCCCCCCCCCCATCAATCCCATTATGCAGGCAATAAGGACGACAGCATAGAGTCGATCAAAGAATACGAGGCGGCCTTTTTCCAGCGATCCAAGTTCTTCCACGACGGTGCCATGAAGGCGGGCCAGATGACTACGGCAAATCTCTCGAGGGCGGTGTCCGAGCGCTTTTGGAAAATGGTGAAGGAGTCTGTGGAACAGCAGGCAGATGCTTACAAAGGTGTGAAGGAGAGTTAGACTAGGATAAACTATGTTTAAAGGGCCGTTCGATAGGCTTTCAAATTGACAGTGCCTTCTGAAGGGATTGGAAAACTCCAGGCATTTGTTTTACTCTTAAAATTAATTCACAACTAACTTTATCACTATGTCATCCTATAATATAGGTATAACATTTCTGAAAATATATTAATAATTCGAATAAATCAAATGCATTAGCAAAATGATTATTTATAATTTTGTGAGTATACACTATATTTGACGATGAATAAGACCTGTTTTTCCAAATACTTTCAATTAGAAGCAGAACAGAGACACTTTTAATTGATCACAACATACCTCATTACTTTACTCTAAATATATATCCGCTATTAGTTTATGAAGACTACTGATAAATAGTGTTAGTAATATGTTTTGTTAATATTAATTTTTCCATTATATTATAATAGAATTCGTTTTTATTATCCGTATCCACGAAATTGCACATCATTGCGCTAAATTAATTTTTTATAAATGGCTGACTGATTCTATGTAAAGTATTGGTTTTTTTATTTTTGAATATAAAATTGTATTATTATGCGCGATATGTAATGAAATGTTTGAAATGAATATTTTCTTATTTGATAGAATATGGCCTAAGTGACAATTTTTGACTCAACTTTTAGTAAACTAGTTTGAGTTGCCATATTGAAGTACATTAAAATGTTACTTATATTTAAGCTAAAATAGCACCCCTCAATTGAGTCAACTAATGTTATCTTTAAAATAAATACCCCGCCAAAATAATTCTGATTTAAATAACATAATAACACAAATTGCGCTTACATATCTGACAAGGGTTTCGGCAGACAGGAATTATACTTTACTTCATAATCCTCCCACCGCACGGCAGCCACCCGGTTCAACTTGGAGACCGAGTGGAAGAACATGTTCCCCAAGATCCGCGAACTGGACCGAGAAGAGTTGTACGAGAAGGCGCGTGGTGACATCCTGGACCAGCTGGTCAACCTGTCCACAGTGAGCCCACAGACCTGGGAGGACCGGTTTCGCTTGAGGCTCTGGGATATGATCAATGACCATGTGTTTGAGGAGATTTTCATACCCACCGCGCAGACGAGTAACATTGGGTGAGTTGGGGTAGCTGTTGTTGTTATTGTTTATAGTTTAAAATGTCAGTTGACTGATGGCAATAGAATGGTTAGTCGGATTGTTTGGTAGACGAAATAATCTCGTGTTACTTAGCAAGAGTTGAAGAGGAGGAAGGGGGGTAATAAAATGTATGGTTCCTTGCTCATTGCTCTTTAGAATTTTTTACAGGAATTAGTTAAATATATCAAGGGTATAATATAGCCAGAAGAAAACAAGTCGTATTTATTAAATTCTTGGTGCTTAAAATATATTGAATTAATAAATTGATTCATTTACTTCCATCTCTGAGTGGTTAATTGTGAAGTCTTTATTACTAACTTTACTTTTACTTCAAAATCAGTGGTTTAGTATGCAAATACTAGTATTAGCCTAGATATATTTTTGTTTATATATTTACCTTTTGTAATTCACGAATGTTATTATTTCTTATAACTTTAATATAATAATATTATGTTTGCTGGGCCATTGCTTTGGTATAGACTTTCTATTTCTGCAGATCGCAACTCAAATTTTCTAATGCTAAACGCATACCGAAAACAGAGCTGCTTTTATATAAAATGTGTTTATCATTAATTATTGGTTTGTGCGCATATTTAGACATATAAAAATTAACTTCTCATGTATCATTATTTTTGTTTCTAATTATTTATTTTTCAGAAAATTTTTGTTTTAGTATTTCTCAGAAAATCTATTTATTTCAATTTTCTATATAATATTCCCACTTAGACGACATTTTTGTAGTTAAATAATAATATGCTCAATTAAATAATAATAATTGAATAATATGCAAATAAGCAGATCAAAAACAGCTTAGCATCTTAAATGACCACAGTCTGCTCCCCCTAACCATCAACCTACCAACTGTTTGTCTGTCTGTCCAGCACCTACCAGACGATGGTAGACATCAAGTTAAAGCAGTGGGCGGACACGATCCTGCCCGAGCAGTGTGTTCAGGTGGGCTGGCAGTCGCTCTACGGCCAGCTCAGTGAGATTCAGGAGGCCGATCGGAAGCGGAAGAACCACGACACCATCTTCGACCAGCTCAAGGCCAAGGTGACCGAGGAGAGCTTCCAGAAGCACACCTGGGATGAGAAGGCTGAGAAGAGTCTGGTGAGTTGTCAATCGATTCGATGCCGTCTGGGTTTTGTGGGTTGGGTTGGGTCAGGCGGGATCCCCGTCAGAGGAGCCGAAGCTCCCGCAGATACGAGGTCACCACCACGGGGCCATCCGCCAATACGGCCAAGGGAGGCCTCCCAATCCCGAACACTCGCAGCCGCAGGCCAAGGTGCGCCGGACACTCCTGGAGCCAATGCTCCAGAATCTCCTCCTCGTCGCAATTAGGACATGTAGGAGGCCCCCGCCTCCATGCGAGCTTGGTACGCCACCAACACGACAATGTCCACTCCGGATCTGCGCTATCATCGTTTCAGTGCGCCGGAGTAAGCCCGCTGGTCGTGGCGTGACGGCGAACACGAGGCGAGTGCGCTCATGGAATGACCTGGGGTCAACGACTGCCCTCCTAATAAGGGACATGACCGCTCTAAAAGTCAATGGGGCAGGGTCTTGCGACCTATCATCATTCCGCGGGCCGATAGCAGCCTACCGGGCCTCCCTGTTCGCTGCTTCATTGCCATGAATTCTGATGTGACTAGGGATCCACTGGAAGACCCCCGTATCATCTACCCGCATCAAAAAAGATCTCACTGAACCCATATCTTGGTTAGCAAGACGTCCCGCTGCTCAAAGCAGTCAAGGCGATCAAATACCGACCGCCCCGATCTTCAGTCCCAAGCCATCTCACCGCCAATCCCAAGGCACCCACCTCCGTCTCTAAGGACGAAGTAAACTCCGCACCCCTCAACCGCCATCTGACCCACTCGTAACTACCGCAGCACTACACCCGCGCCGAATACCACTCTCAGCCTATCCATCCGTTTAAACGGTGAAGTCAAACTGTCCAAGGGAACGAATAGTGCCCAACGCGTCTTCCAGGCGGACAGCTTCAGAATCATTACAACAGCTGTCCCCCCTCAATGTTGTTGTGGGGGATGCCTTAGGCCCTTTGGGTATTTGATTTGGTTAGGCATGCGTGATTAATTAATTATTGTTGTTTATACTTTGGTGTACATTGTCGTGCAATCATCGGGTTATAAGGTTAGCAAGCCGTCGACTGTTTTAACTTTATTTTAAACAGAATTTTATATAAGGAATTGTGTTATTCATTTTTATTTAATTAATTATATCATTTCGTTTGTGTTTAAATTAATAGTTAATTTTAAATATTTCCCTTGGTGTTACTATAACGATTATTTAAATTATTAATTACCAAAGTTACAATTTTTAAACTCCTTTTCAACATAAGATAGGTAATTTTAAGGTGTTTTAATAGCATAGTGTTTGTAGTATTGCATAGTATAAGTAGTTTGAGAATCATAATATGGTGTTCTATATTATGTTATATGATATAAATATCAATAAAAATAATTTATTTGTTTATTAATATCATGAATAGATTATTTGCAGATATTGTCTAGTGTGTTGTATTATCCTATCTTTATTAATTTGTAATGTGTAAGTTTTTTTAATTATCGATTATGTATATTGAATTTTTTTTACTAACTATATTAATTAGTTTTATTTTCAAATCTATTAACGTTCTCAAAATATTATCGACTAATATATACTATATAATATAATATACAATACCAGTGTAAGTTGTTAACTTTTCTTATATATTATTTATGAGCTGACCGGTGTCCATTACAAACTTTTAGAATCGATTATTTAACTTTTTTTAGAAAATATTAATAGTCTCTGGTTCATTTTTATAAAAGTCTTGTTTTTATTATTACAATATATTGAAGGAATAGTATTCGGTGCTTCATAAGTAACCTTATTAATTTACTGAACTACAATACAGATGTAATCTTATAGTCGGGGCGCTGTCCCAAATATATTAAAGTTTAATTGTATTTTTTGTTTGAATTAATTAATTGACACAACTGCTACTAATATTTCCCTACCTAAACGTTGTACGATCTTTTTTCTTACTGATGATGCATCCATATTACGTTATCAGCGCGTGATTCAGATGACCGCCCTGGAAGATGGCTCAGTCCACACAAAAAGTCAGTGGGACTCCGCTATCCAGTTTATGGAGTTCGCTATTCAGGAAAGGATCAAGAAAAGTAGGTATTTGTACAGATGATGATTAATAATCGGAAGTAAACTATTATTAAATAATAATTATATATCTGATTATAAATATAAATTTAACTTTATTAATATTAAATATGTTTGGCTTTAAAATATTTATGTTTTAATGTTTTACTTTAAAAAAGAGAGTTATTACAACCTAAATACTACTTAAAAGTAATATACACCACAAATTACTATGATATAGTAACTTTATTTAAAGCTGTGAGTTTCAAAAGCATACATTCTAGGAATAATATATATTTTTTATCAACAAACTATATTGTATCTTTTGTGAACCATATCATTAATAATTTAAAAAAACATATATACATTGTAATTATTATAATATTATTCATATTTGAATAATATATTTTCGTTATTATAATCTTATAGTAAAATTATATATTTTTATTGGAGTATTAATTTTAAATCTGTAATATGTTTATCAAGGAACATTTTTAAAAGAAAATCCAAATATAAATATAAATAGTGAAAAGTTAAATCCCAGTTATTATAAGTTATCAAAGGTACCCGACGGACCTTAAAACAAAAGTTGGAAGACAATATGAAGATACAAAAAGAGACAACTTAATTATGGAGTTTTGGTAATGAACACATTTTTCAAAGTATCCATGACAATTTGTTTCTTTTGCAAATGAAACGAATTGGTATTTCAGTTGCTAATTATTCTAGTTTTTATATTTATTATTTTTTGTATATTTTATATTTAAATGGATTTCAAGAAAGCGATATTTTGCATGAGAACTGTTTCCATTGGAAAAATAAAAGGACACAATTAAGAGTAAGAAGTAAATATATAGAGAGTGTTCACGTTTTATTATAAACTTTCTCATTAACCTTTTACTGTTAAATATTTTTTACTAGTAATATGAAAACAGCGTATTTATGAATAAATGAGAAATATACATTACATACATTTATAATATTTAATTAATTACGTACTTTGCTAAATTTTGTTTGTGTTCCTATCACTTTTACAATTATGAACATTCTTATAAAATGTTATAAACGTTTATACTTTAAAATTGTGTGAGATGCTGGGAGGACAGGATGTCATTTCTCTGCTAATTGGTCAATCTTCACCCCCACTCCAGGTGAGACCGTCTTCAGAGACCTCGTAGGCCCCTCCAGATCCGAGCAGTGGATGTCCTGGCGGAGTCGAAGTGCCACACAGAAGAACCGAGCTGCTGTCATGTCAGAACTGGAGCGAATGGTCCAGTCTAATCCTGTACGTGTTGATGTCTGGCTTCTTAGCTTTAAATAATTTTAACAATACTTTTTTTTACTTGGATATTAATACTATGCAAGACTGTGTATTATAATTTTTATTATTGTATAATTTTCAATCATTTTGAAGCTTCAGATTGAATATTACTTGGGTCATTCCATGAGATAACGGTCGTTTCATTTCCACATAATATGTCATGTCAGGGACAGCAGCCTATAATAGTTACATGGCCAATTCAATCAGTATTGAAGCATATTAGTAGTTTCTATTTATACAAATAATAGTTCTATACTGTTATTGCTTTTATTTATTTAGTATCATAATAAAATACGTCGGGGAATTCCACTTTCTGACTACAAGTTCAATTTTCTATCCAAATAAAGTTTTCTCATGCCGTTTATTGTTTTCTGTGACTAACAGATATCTAACTCTATGTAAAAATCACTTTTACATGATTAAAATGTTTATGACCTATCTGCAGCAAGAGATGGCGTAACATAACGGTCGTTTCTGAAAAGTTTAGCAACTGAAAATCACAAACAAGTCAACTAGTTGTAATTGAACAGATAGTAATATTATAAGAAATATATCATAAAGGCATAAAGTTATTATCATAATTATATCAAGCTCATGATTGTTATATAACAAGAATAGTAGCATGTACAAAAATGTTTATCTTGTAGATCAAGTTATTTATTGCTGGAATGCAAAGTGGCCACGAGAGCCAATGACAGTTGGTGGTTAAATTTTTTGTGTGATATCACTATGAAAGTAGTAAATATGATCTTCCTTTTGAGGCCACTTGTAGAACTTGCCAGTCCGATGCATGACGTTAATTTGTACTCTATTTCATATTGTTCGTGTTTCCGTTCAGTAATGATCCCGTGGTAATTTTGATATTCATAATTGACGAGCACCCAGTCACCAAGGCTGAACACAGCACCACTCACATTGACGGCGCCCTGCGGCTGCTGTTTTTGATGCGGTGACAGCTGATGGCCGGAAAATGTGCCATCTACCACAGCCCATTAGTGCATTGACTTGATGCCAGGGATGGCCAGGCCTTCAGAACTTCATCCGACATCAGTGCCAATTCAGTATCCAAAAACTCATCCGGAACTAAGTGACACTGAATGGCCCCACCTTCGACGGCATCCGCAAATTCTTTAGCATTGCGAATTATGCACTGACGCGACTTAACGTTTTGCCATTTTGTTCTTTTTAGTTTAAAAAGAACAATAAGAAAAACAAATATGTCATGGCTATATGCATGTATATTTTACACGTGGTTATGTAGTCTATTGTAACCTTTTAAGAGCTCTACTTTCCGAAGCCTTTGATCCAAATGCTGGTGTAGCAGTAACTTCTGCTGCTGAAGTTTCCTTCTTGGGTTGTCGAAATTTCTGCAACCTTATCAAAGACTTTTTGGAATCAGCCTTCTTTGTTGCCTCTGTTTTGTTTGCACGTACGTCGTTTTGCTCTTCGCTGTTTTTCTTTTTTTCAAGTTTGTTATTTCCACAGTATTGCGTCGATATTATTGTCTCTTATTTTCTGTGTAATTTTTTCAGCAATTAATACAAGAAGTATTGAACCTATTTTTTAGAAAAATATTACTCGAAATACTTAAATTACTGAAATACTCTCTTTTATAATCGTATTTCATCTTGAACCAATATTATAAGGTGACAACATTAGTAGATTGAAGTAAATCTATATGAATTCTTAAACTGTAACAAAACCATTCTGAGTACAGATACTTGTTATTCAACATAATAAAAAAAATTCTATTGTGGTTAGGTTTGTATTTTAAAATGTTAAATTGTTATAGTGTAATAATACAGTAATGTAAAGTTTATTTTTGAGTAATAAGTCGAAAACACGTTTTTGTAGGAATGTTGTGCATGTTGTGACGTATAATACATTTAACATAAATTCATCGGTGAAATATTGTTCTCTTTGAATGATAAAATAATAAATATTAATTTTAACAAGTATTCTTCAAATTCACTATTCAGTTACATGGGCTTAATTATGAAATTTTGACCTTAAAATAAAAGTAAATACAAATGAAATTCCTATAATTCTTCTATAAATAAAACTAGCTATTCTTCTTTTGTTAAACAAATATTTAGTTGTTATTGAATTTGACCATACATCGGTACAGTATAATGTTTATTGTAACTTTTCCAGAAACACGGCATTAATTTGGCACAAGATGAACTAACCGCTGTGAGGAAGAATGTTCAAGCCAAAAATCACGATGTTGATAATGACTTCGTAAGACATACGGCTGAATTTCCTTCCTATTATTTGAATTGCACCAATTTTAATTCTAATTCTAATTTTAATATTTCGTAACATTAGAATTAGAAAATCAATCATAATATAAAACATGGCATGGAAGTAATGAACAACGTTTAATATATTATAATAACATTATTTCATTATAAATAAGTTATAAATAACATAATAGCATGATGTATTAAAATATTTATTTACGAAAAATTTTGTAATCATAACTTAATATAACCGTGATTAATATTTTTGAACCCTACTGTTTGCATCATCAAAGGATATATTGTGTAGATGCAAATTTATTCGTTCACTAATTTGTGAATAATAGTTTCTGCGTCCTTTTATAGAAAATCAGTTTTCACTTACTTACAAATAATTATTTAACCAAAATAAATCAAATTTTACTTTTTTTTATTAAAATATATTTTAATTCACTTGGATATTCAATTCAATTAGTTTTTATTATCATAATTTTTTAAAGCAAATATATAACACCCAAAATTTATTAGTTGACTCACATTCTAATATTATACAGCTGTTGTTACTCATCCAAGAGAACAATATTTACATAACAACTTTCATCATTTATATCGACAATTTCAGACTAAACAATTCGAGCACTCTGAGTTTGTAGACCTGGTCAATATACCATAGCACCTCCATTGTTTATTAAACAAATGATAAGTCACTTGCAGCCTCGAACTAGTCTGAACTGATTATATGAATGCATATTTTGAATCAGTATGGTGTGTCTTAGACAGGCGGTGCCTAGTGCGCAAATGTTGTTTGTAACTATGTGCTGATTTTATTCGGTCACTCTGGTCACTCCGTGCGACTTATATTTTTAGATTTAATTTTTAGTAATACTATACTGGTAATACATTGATCATGTTAGCAATTAAAACGAAGCGAGTATTGTAGCTTTCGATAAAGTTTTATATTCATAGAGCGCTTTTATATCATATAGACTTTGGGTCTCGGTGTAATGATACAATATGGGTGTAACTATGAAGGTATTTACTGTTTTAAGGTGCACTGATGTAGCATACTTAAGCATATAATAAAAGACAACCTACCATCTGATTATTCTAGGCCTATAGTATGCAGCATTGAGTAAAAGCAATTAATGCCTTGATTATTGTGTGTTGCATAATCGTTATTAGTTGAGTCATTTTTACTGGGTGTTGTTTTAATGCAGCAAAATCTTTCTATAACCTTCAATATTTTAGTACGTTATGGTTCTTACGTACTGGCATTCTTTTTACAGTATTTAGGTACTAATTAGTTTTGGAGTACGCTTTTGGTTGACTATTGTTAATATTTGTTTTGGCTAACAGGATGTAACTTGATATTATTGTTTATAATAGACCGTTGTTAGTTTATATCTCTTGTATAAAGACCTAAGGCTAAAGAATATCGTTAATATCATACTCAACTCTGTCCACAGTTCATTAAAAAAAGGGGGAGGGTTTTGTAAAAAGGAAAGCCATTAAGAAATGTGAATAATAATAACTACGCGTACATAGAGATCCAATATTATATATATATATAATTTTATATACTTACGTGTCTCCATAAATTCATAATTTTATCTATGACTATTATGCGAAATATAATCATAATAATGTTTACTATTTGACTTGAATCAAGTCAAATTTCATAATACAAAAAAAGTATTTAAAAAATAGGTATACAAAACTTTTGCATAAATTATGATTATATATATAGTAGTAGTTTAAAAAAAGGAGGGGGGGAGTGGCAGTGGCCTCCCTACACCCCCCCCCCCCCTCTAGGGCCGCCCCTGATACGAGATTAATGTAATCATCGTTGTTCAGAATTTCAGACAGAATAGGTTTTAACCGAAATAATTACGGTTTTTGTCGGCTAAATATCGATGAAAAATGATATAAAAGTCACAAAAATATCAGTTTACTATTTGCTTGTATGATTTTAATCTTAGGTGTCTAATCTTTTTTATGGCATTTTTCAAAGAATATAGGAGGGTATGGAAGGCCCATTCTTTATTAAAAATAAAAATGCAGTGTTTTGGTAAAAAAGTTGTACAAATGCTTAATTTTGGTTCGGAAACTGATCCTCTTTTATCTACTGTTATGAATTATAGTTACGTTACCACTGATAATGATTCATAGGTCAACAGTATTAATTTTAAAATCGCGACTACCGCGCATCTTTCAATATTAATTAAAATAGGGGATTTTAAATCAAATGTTAAGCGAACCTTATAATTTAAACTTTAAAATCCCAAAATTCTGCGCAAAAAATGGATCGATTTACTCATTTTCAAATGATAGCGAACACAAAAATAAATTACTTATAAAGTAATAATGTGAACTTTATACTTTACCATCCCATACTCATCGAATTTTCAGACTTTAAAAATAATGGCAGTTGTCTTCAAAATCTTTGCATATTGTTATGTATTATTATATTATGCTTTAAAATGATAAAACCCTGAATGTTATCTATATATCAACATAACAATTATAATAAAATTAAATATTAATATAAAACCTGACTGATAATTTATTCGCGATCTATAAATTACAAAGGCATGAGATTTTTTGTTGATCATTTTCTGGAATCGAATAAATATGCAATAAAATTTTTAATGTAAGGGGGTCAAGGGTAGAGGTATAGTGAAAAATAATATAAATATATAAAGATATATTATTTAATTAAATTAAATATGTCTGAGAAAACGTCCGCATATTGACATCATCAATAACATCGACTGTCATTATTGTTAATAACTGTTAGTTAACATAAACAATTTTAAACAGAATATAATTTTATTAATTTTTATAAAATGTGTTTACTAAAAAAGTTTACAATTTACAGGGTTCGTACGGCCCCTTGAATTTAGTCTGACCCCTTGAAAACCCTTGAATTTGCCTGTGACCCCTTGAAAACCCTTGAATTTCTAATTTCTAATATCTATATTTTTTTGTGTTTCAGTGAAATCTTCAAAAATTTCAGAAATAACTATTTTGTGTTTCAGTGGTAGGGGATCTTTCATTATTGGCCAGTAAAGTCAAAAATTCATAAATATTTGTTTTGCTAAGCTACTTTAAAATTAAAGTATTAATATTATTAGTCTTCCACTTCCACTAATATTCATAATTTCCAACATGCAAGGTCATATCGATCATCCTCGTGCTCATACAACTATTGTTGACAATGTCAATGTTCTCCCAGCACTTCACCTGCGGCTAATACATAAAAGAAGGTCTATAATATATAATATTAATATAAATATATTCACCGCCATGGGAATATTTCCTGATTCATTTAAAGAAAAGATAGAAATAAAATGAAGTTTTGTTTTATTTTTGAAAATAATTGCCAGTAAAAAGAAATTAATCTTATCCATTGGCATTGGGATACCATATCTATTACAATTTTTTAATCAAAATTGTGAGTAGGTACATTACTAAGTCTAAATTATATGTCCAGATTTTAATAGTTGTAAAAAATGAAAACAGGAAATTTTAATAATTTTTAACTATAACACTCAAATTTTTTTTCATATGTGCAGCCAAATAAGTACAGAAAATTGTGTACAATAATGACTATATATCCAGATATATATCCAGTTTTGAAATGGCTACAAATATTGATGATTCAACTAGAGATGTGGATGCTTCTAAGGATTGAGGTAATAACCAAAGTCCTCTAAACTAGTGTTGGCTGATGCTAACTCAGAACCACCCCCTTTAGCATCATGAAAAAATCAAAATCCATAACTAGTTAGTATAAACAGGTATTTATTATATTGATTAAAAATATTTTTTATGTCATTCTTTAATCATTAGAACCACTCACCCATCCCTTTAGTGTTGGCTGACAGTAGTTTTAGATGACTTTGGTTATTATCTTGGCCCCTTAGGCTTAGCATTAAGACATCTTGACAACTTTAACTACATATTTGGTCAACAAGGGCGATGCATGTAGGTTAGAAAAAATAATTGTAAATTGCATTGGTGAAAATTGATACCTGTAATATTAATACTGAGTTTTACCAAATTTTGATATACCTGCATTATACTATCCTAATTATGCATTTTGACAATTAAAAAAATAATATTTTCACTTAAGCATTTTGACAGCAATTAATGGAATTATACATTTTAGATAGTATTGATAAAAATATATTGACAGTGTTGATTAAAAAATGGACATATTTTATTTATTCTGATTTTAATAGCATACTTGTGAAAAATTATATTTCTTTTATATAATTTGTAGAGTAACATACTTTCTGACCTGGTAAGCCATTTACCTCTAAATATAGTGACATGGAAGTTTACATTAATTGAACCCACACCCAAACAAAATTATATAAGTCATATATTTTAATTAGCAATATATAACATGATAATGTTATAATAATTATATTAATATCAGTGATATATAAATGTTAAAAAATCTATCACAACTTCAATTTACCTGGAATTCAAAAAGAAATCACGAATTATAGTTAAAATAATAGAGAAATAAAATTTTCTCAAAATATATGGTATCAAATTTTAAACTTGTTGAAATTACATAAATTGGATCCATTATTAAAATAAATAAAAGACTTATGAAACGAGCCCAGGCTCAATAAAAAAATTATTTTATTGTAAAGAATTTCATCAAACACTGTAATATACATGTAATTGCTACACATTTTATAATTTGTAGTATGAATAGATTACTCTCTTACAATTGAATATGTATGTTGTTATCATATTTATTGATTCATATTGTATTCCTTCCCCTCCAATCATTAAGTATGATGTCATTTAAGGACAGTCCATTATTTCCATGATTACAATTATGATATATATTTGTTAAATACCAAATTAAATAGAAATTAATTGTTTTATAAACATTATTATATTGAAATTACATTCCATAACTAAATATATACAATTTTTTACTTTTAATATTAGTGTTTAATATTTGGGATTTACGACTAAGTTACTGGATAATACATAATTATAAATGTTTGAATAATAACTAAAAATTGACTGATAATCCAAATTTTAAATGAAAGTAAAAATCATAATCTCATATAAATGTAAGATCCCAATAATTAAATTGGTTCTAAGCTTTGTCCAATTTATGTCTGGTCCAAATTTAATTATTACTATTAATATATAAATGAAAATAACCACTTAATTATTAGGATACATATATTATAATAGCCGCCAAATTACTTCTGTCTAAACTCTGTTTTGTCTATTCTTGTTGTGATTAATCTAGTCTCAATAAAATTAGTTATTTAAGACATTTATATATTTTGAATTAAATTTTAAAATTATAATTTAGTATACCTCATTACCTAATTTAAAATACACTTTACAGTCACCAAAATAAATATGTTTTTTGTGCTTAAACCATTTTTATTTTAGCTATCAAATGTAACAAATTATTTAGTATTTGTCAAATTTTACTTAGTCTAAAAAATTAGTAATTTGAGAATAATGCTAACTTAATAATCAGTTTCATAATTACTAACCTGGTAACAATTTATCCAATGTTGGGTTAATTTTGCCAAAAGTAGGATATTGTATTCCAGTAGAGCTGTAAATATGTTCTGAAATTCCTGTTGATTATATTTTGCAATTTTAAAAATTAACTCATAAAAAAATAATCAATGTGATAAATTTAAAAAATATATTTCTGTAACAATTGTTATATGCATTCTAGGTTGTGATGTCTTCAATATTTTTATGCATAATAGCACCAATCTTATAGACTGTGTAGATCAGAATCTAGTTATCAACTTACATCATTATTTATCAAGTAGTTTTAGAATTATTATCTTATTAATAACTTTCAATATGTTTAATGATATTGTTCCTCCATTATACATATCTATCATTTATATTTTGAAAAAGGGTGTTCTGTAAATAATTGTAATTTGTTAGTATCATAACTTTTGATTATATGAAATTTACCAATTAAACATACTTTTAATGTTTATATACTAACTACCACAACATTGATTATCTTTTTAATGGGTTATACATTGTAGACATAAATTATATATTGTATGAAAAATTGTCATAAACGAATTGAGATAATTATAAGAGCAGGATAACTGCTATTGCTAGGTTATAATCTTCTTTTCTCTAATGTTTTTAGTTTTAGTCAACTGATGGTTTTTCTTCATTGGTGGACATCTTAAAAAATTATATTTTAATATTATAAATATATGTTTTACATTTGCTGTATGTATATGTTTGTACTGATTTTATACATACTAAATTGCATATTACATTACATACATATTATACAAAGTAACTAAAAGTGTAATTATCTTTGAACTAATTTCACCTATTATCTTAGACCCCTATTTATTCAACTTCCTTGTCTTGTTTGTTTGAGATTTAGAACTAAATGGATCTCAGTCGATCAAGTGGTGAGGAAAAATTGGCAGTCTGTAAACGATATTTTTTTGGTAAGTTTTTCTGTCTAAATGCATACACAAACATACTAATTTGTGTCAATCAATGATTTCAACTTTTTTTCTTCTGATTACAGTTTTATTTTTCTAGACAATTTTTCCAGTATACAATTTCAGTGTTTTTGTCATATCATTATCTTTTTTATCTTTATATCATTAAAACACACATATAACCCCTCCAACCTTCTTCAGGTAAAATATATAAAATTGCATTACAATTAGTTGCTGGTTATATATAGTAAGTTGTGGTCCACGACAATACCTGTCCTAATATCGAGAAACATCCTGCATTTTCAGATACTTATTAGCGGTAATTTCCTGTGAAGCCTACTCATATCATATCTCATGCATGATGTGTTCCAGTGGGACTTGGATTTCTACCCTTCATTTGGCTGATCAATTGCGTTTGGTTCTTTCGTGAGGCATTCCTCAAACCGGTCTACCCTGAGCAACCCATTATCAAGAAGTGTAGGTCTATCATTCGTTTATCCTATATGTTTATACATGAGAGAATGTTTTGTGTCTTTACTGAACAAGTCATCAAATTTTATCAATTCGTTTATCGGAAACAATAAAAATTTACAGTTTCTTATATTATTAGAGTAGTATAGGAAGAGTCGATTCGACCATTTTTAGCCATGACTCATAAATCTATTTATAAGTGTGGTCGAATCGACTCTTCCTGTACTACTCATTAGTATATAAATCATTAACCCCCTCTCTTCAGACATCCTCGCCAGCTTCCTTGGTCTGTTCCTCTGGACGATCATTTTCGTCACCTGGAACGTCATCTACCACACACATCGACTCTCCTGGGGCGACATCGGCGACCGCATCTCATTCCACATCCCGGTCGGTGTCCTCTGAATCCCCTCCCCCCCCCCTTCCCCCTTCCCACTGGTTTCTATGGAGACGAAGAGTGGAGGCAGTGTTGTCAAGCGGCTCAAGACTGGCGCCGATATCAGCCAGTTTTTGGACGCTGAGGAGTTGGTTGTGCGTAGGCGGATGACGTCACGAATGCCCAAACGTTTGTGTGATGTCTACGTCACTCTGAAGACCAACTTCAAGGTGCCCAACGCTGTTTTATTATTATATATGTCATAGTTTTGCATTCAGTGTCATCTTTTATATTCAATTTTATTAAATTCAGCAATTTCACAGTCCATTGAATTTTTCGCTTTTGAAATGGATAACTATGATTGATAATGTTGTATTAAAATGTTCCAGTTAGAGAATGAATTAGTGCGATCAATACTTAATTAGTGACAATTGTTCAAAAAATGTAGAAATAGACTGCATTAGCACTTTTCCTTCTACATCATATCATCCTAAATACGTCGCCACAGGTATTATTAAAGGCCAAATTATTCGTTTTGCTCGGAGAAGCTCGTCTAGAGATATTTTTAACGAATCGTCTAAAAATTTATTTGGGGCTTTTAAAGTGCAAGGATTTACTTAACGTCGTCTGCGCGCCATCAAACGTGATGTTTTATTCGCTTTAGGAGTTCACCCTCCGGAAGACTAGATTTTTGGTTTTATTAAATGTGATCGGGACAAGTGCATTTATTGCCAATTTGGAACATTTACTAATTTTTTCCAGACACAGAGGGTATCAAACATCGGATTGGGAAACAATTAACTTGTAATACATCTGGTGCAATTTATTTAATTATATGTACATTATGTGGCCCTATATATGTTGGAGAAACAGCTTTATTCCTGCGCA
>JAUZND010072968.1:0-16843 GCA_034780555.1 Coelogynopora nodosa
GAATATAAATTAACGATAAAATATAATCGAATTTAACAAATTCGACTTATTCTTAAAATCATTAATCAATATTATAATATATATATGTACTCTATAGATAAATAATGTGATCAATGAAAATTAAAAGTACATAATACATATTATTTCCCTATAATATTGAACGGTAGTTTTTATAATTTTCGAATCATTCATTGGTAAAATTTGGATAATTATATCGAAAAATATTTGTTGCATAGCCAAAATCTTTGGCCGAAGTATATCAACATTGTAATAAATAAGTGCAGATATATTATTTTGCGATCCAAACCTCCGGTTTCACGAGTTATTTTTCATTTTCTCGTGTTTGACTATATAGGCTACAATTCCAGATATGTTAAAAACTTGAAATTAGGAACAACGTATTATATTTATAAAATTTTCACATTTTCAAAGGCGGTTTAAAACACTATAATTAAATAATTATTATTAATGTTAACTATAATATCTATATTTATTATGCTTAAAATTTTTCTAGGTAGTTCAAGAAATAAAAATATCTTTAAAGCTTATCGTAAATTAGACTCGTTAGAATAAAGAAAACGACTAAAAATGATAGCAAAAATCTATTGCAAAAATAAGAATCTGTAAATTCTATTAAAACGACTAAATTTTTAATATGATTTTTTTAACTTTAAAGAAAGGGTCTGAACAACTCTGAACTTAACCCCGTCAGTGTAGGCAATGGTACGGCCTACATTGGTTCCAAAAGGTTCCAAACATTCAATTAAAAAAATATACAAAATCGATAAAAATACTTTAGAAAAATAGTAATTCCTATAAACTAAACCATTTGATTCATTCATATCTAAAATTTATATATATAAGACTTTGTGAATATTTTAATTGGAAATGTGGCCACTCTTCGCCTATCCTTCACTCCCCTCACCAGCTAAGATTCCTCAATATATCAAACATTTGTTTGATCATCAGAGAAAAAAAGTATCTTTGGCTTCTTATATCTTATACTCTATCTATAATATTTTAGAAAACAAATTTGTAGATTTTGCATCTAATTCACTAATATTGCTACTTTAGTAAATATATATATTGTATATATAGGGCAGGGCCTATGAGTGCGATTAGATATAAAGTGCCCGTATACTTGGAAATAATTTGTTGTAGTTTTTTGTTAGGAATGCACTTTTCTTTTCTGCACACTTATTTTGCGATGCTATTTTTCAACAGATATCATGCTGCTGCCGAATAATAAAACTCAATTTATACATTCAATTAACTAATGGCTTACTAACTGTAGCTTTATCGATGCTCGTATGAAATTGTTAAGTATTGTATTATTGTAGGTATCGGAAACAATAAAAACAATTACTTACTTAATTAGGCTATACATTTAAATTAGAAGTCACTTTAAAGTGAGTATTATCCTAAACAAAATTAATTAAGTATAATTTCTCATCAGCTTATTGTTAAAATTTGTTAATCCAAAATACACCTTCCAATGTTTCATTAATTACGATTTTTACTGTTCAATTAGACCCGTTATTAAATGTTTTAATATAGGAAGTAATTTTTTAGTAATATAGGACGTGTTTCAGATAATACAACTATTTATTGTCGATATTTAAAGTTTGTGCGCCATGAGTTTTTATAATTAGCTCAGTTATTTGACGGATAGCAACATAGAAGACTAGTTATATTTTTATTCTGCGTTAAAATTGCATAGTCAAACAATGATTGGAATTGCAATTGAATTGAAGAAATAGTTATTTAATACATTTCACATATTGTTGGACCATCATGGACGTGGTAATGTCACCTAATATCCTATATTTTGCATACTTAAGATTACATTTATAAATTTCTAATTAATTTTATTCTTAAGAAATTATTTTAAGTCAGTATTTCCCGATTCTATGTAAACAATTAAGTTAGTTAAATTTGGTAGATTAACGTTTAAATCTTAATAGTTCTTTACTTCATTCATTTCTAAATTGTATATCTAAAAATTATTTTCTATCTTGTTTAATCTATAGTGACAGACAGTATGATTTCTCATATTAATATATAACTTTTTAAATTGTAGTTATGTCTACAACATTCCAAAACTGTATCCAGAACTGTATTAGGATGCCTCGCATTTCGAAATTCAATTCTTTAGATCAATTGCAATTTCTTCGAAGTTAAATCCAATTTATTATATCTCGAATTTCTAGCTCTATGTTAGTTCTAACAATGTAACAATGGCGGTACAGCTGGTGCTCGCACGTCGAATCCACGAGGTATAGAGTGAGCCGTGTTCATTAATTAGTGCCAATGTAAATGGATTACCAGAGTTGTATTTAAAGGTGAGCAGAACTGCTTTAATTTCGATCATAGATTTACATTGACACAGTTGTTAACATATTATTATGTGAAGTGGTTAGTTCACAAATTAATTAAGTATTACCATTTAATTTTCTGATAGTGAATGTATGAATATAATAGATAGATTATATAGTTATAAAAAAATCTGTAATTTTGCACACATTTTTGCGTCATTTTATTTATATATTGAATAAAGTTTCCCTTCTTTGATGACAACATAATTTATATTATAGCTTTATGTTGTTGACACTCGACCAAGCGAGTAACCCCATCGACTAGGCGATCCCATTGGACGATACTGTATCGACAGAATAGAATTTTAATTTTTCAGCTAACTAAATATTTAATTGCATGCAACGATGCTTTGAAAAAAGCAAATGATTTCACGTATTTTCTACATATATCTTCGTAAGTTTTTATAGTATACAATATATATAAAACATTTATTTACATATTAAACAGGGTATATATTTTACATTATTGACTTTCATAATAAACAACACATATATATATATACATTCGAAAAAATTGAACTAGATTAAATAAATCAATGTTGTTTATCAAAATGTACACCAGAATTAAAATATGATTATACATATATAAATAAAATGTGTTGTGAAATAATGTACAATAATGTATCATAAATAATTTCATAATATACAAATTAAGTTCTCAATAAAAATAGAATATATTATATTTTTACTTGAAAAACTAGGAAACAAAAATAATTATATCTTTTTGATGAAATTCGTTTTACTACCAGCTTAGTTACAAACATATCTATTTTGTTGACTAGATATATACTATTGAAATTTATATGTAGATATGATTAGTAAATGTACATATTTATTTCAATCTGCACAGTAACAACCAATTTTTCAAATAATTCTAATTATCTATTTGTAAAAGACTAGCTCAACATGCTTGATAGATAATCAATAACTATTGCTATAAGATAGTCAAGCTAGCCAAGCTTCAACAGTTTCTGAAATGCTCGTCTAAAGTCCATATTGAAGACGGTGTATATGACCGGATTGAGAGCACTGTTGATGTATCCCAGCCACACAATAAAGTTCTCGATCCGCGGATCCCAGTGGGCCAGACATACCTCCCCGCAGAACGGCATAATGACGTACATGAGAAAGAAGGGAACCCACGACAGCACAAACACACCCATGATGATACCCAGTGTTCGCGTAGCTCGCCGCTCCCTCGAGAGAGAGATCTTCTGCCGCTCGTGAACAAAGTGGTTGATGCCCCCTGCCGCATTGTAGTTGTTGCTATTCGCACGCGGATTTGCGGAACCCTGGGTGGCCCCCTGGGTGGTTCCAGTCTCCGGATTATCGCTGTTATTGTTGACTGGATCTCGCTCTGAGGAGCTCTCGTCAGTACCGCCGCTTTTTCGGCTTTTCTTCTTCTTGCTCCTCTTCTTGCCCAACCGTTTGATGCTGCTCTTGTCGCCGCCGTTGGCAGTCGAATTGTTGGGATGAAGGAGCGGCGATGTGGCAGCGCTGGGCACCTTGTTCAGAGCGGATCGATCTCGGCGCTGTTGGAGCCGCTTTTGAACGGCCAGAAAAATGTTAAAGTAGACGACACACATGACAACAGCTGGAATGAAAAAGGAGCCTGAGGCGGAAAATATGACGTAGCCCTTCTCGTCAGTCAGCATGCAGATGCTGGTGTCATTGGAGGTCTTCTTCCAGCCGAACAGGGGTGGAATGGAGATGAGCCCGCTGAGCACGTAGACCAGGAAGATCATCAGTAGGACCATCCGCAGGGTGCGCTGGTTGGCGTAGGACATCGGGCAACGGATGGCCCAGTAGCGGTCCAACGCAATGGCGCACAGGTTGAGAATCGAGGCCGTGCAGAAGAAGATGTCTGAGGTGAGCCACAGATCGCAGAGCGCACTGCCGAAGTGCCACCGTCCCACCACATAGGTGACCACGTTAAGCGGCATCACCAGGATGGAGACTGAGAGGTCGGCCACGGCCAGCGAGACGATTAGAAAGTTCTGCACGTTCCGCAGCGGCTTGTAGGTGAACACCGAAAGGATGACAAGTATGTTGCCGAAAATGGCACAGAAAATGATGACTGTCAGAAAGAGTACCGCCAAACAGGCGTGCCACATGGGAAGAGCCAGACTCCAGCCCAGTGGGACTGTGTTGCGGCTACCGTTCGGCAGACTTGTGTTATCGAAGAGCGCCATTTCAATAAAGTTATAATTTTTTTGATTATTTAGACAACCGCTGATAGAGTAGAATAGGAGAAAACTGTGAACTTTTGGGGAAAAAAGAAGTCTGGAATTACTGAAACAGGAAAATTACTGAAACTTCTTATTTGATGAGCATTTAAATTTCCCTCATAACAATTGGCTCACGTTGTTTGCTTTAGTTGTTTTAAATCTTTCCGTACTTGCACGAACCTCTACGCTTCGGCGAATAACATCAAAAATACATCCGTGCACGAAAATATGTTGAAATACATTTTTATGTTCTTTAATTAGAATTATTGTTTATTTGAGTAATTTACTTCTATGAAGGCAATGCAATGCGCCAAATTCAATCTATTTGAAATATTTACAATAAAATGGCATAAAAATTAAAATCCACTTGATGACGTGAACATTGTTTGAATAAAAACGTTTCAATAAAATATTGGCAAACAATGAAAATAGAAAGCCAATTTCTAATGTTGACCTTAAAGTCTTGCCGATATAATTTGAATATAAATTATGAATAAAGTTTCCAGTAGGCTACTTCATCAAATATTAAAGCATTATATTGCTACTAAAAAATTATATTGGTTCACAATAATTTAAATCTATTAAAATATAATATTCTGCAAATTATATCAAATTAATCATGAATTCACAATATGAAAAGTTTATAATGCATTTTTTGGAGTAATTCCATTTATAATAAATCGGTTAATCTGACTGTGGATTCTATATCAATACCGGCATAGTTATCGCTATAAACATCTCATGCAAATTAGAAGTGACAGCATATATGTATATATTATAGTTCAAAACATAGATATGAATTCCTTTCTCTCTCTTAGAATAAACAAACAGTCCATATTTATGGTTCTTAATATATAATATAATATAGTCTAGGTATAAATTTGCTATGAGTAAATGACCGATTTGACACAATTAAAGTTTTTTTTGTAGTTTATACATTTAAATAATTTAAACACTATATAATTTTTGCTTGATACTAATAAAACAATATAAAAAAATTATTATTTAAATAATTGCTTTGTGATATATATTAAAAAATATTTAATTAATTAATTAATATTTATAGCAAAAAAAATGTTGTCGTTTTTTGCGCTTTTTAGATTATATAAAGTTTTAGTTATGTGTATTACTTCATTCCGGTTTAAACTTTTTATTGATTTTTATGCGTTTACATTTGTTTTATATATAGATCCACTAGAAAATAGGATATATATAATATAAAATGCCTTGGAATATACTTTGATTTTAATTAAATATAAAGTATCTCTGATTAAATTAAAACATTTTAACCATGAAAATAAAATTGGCAATAATATGCGAAATTATTTTTAAAACAATTTAAGGTTAATTTGATGATAATATCCGCAAAATACTTTGATTTAGACAGACACGATGGAGGCTATTTCTTACAAAACTATATTTATTGTGAATGTTACAATATTGATTACAATTATTACAATATTGATTACAATTATTATTATATATATTGATTATAATTATTACAAAATTGATTGCAATTATTACAAAATTGATTGCAATTATTACAATATTGATTACAATTATTACAATATTGATTACAATTATTATATTGATTGTAAGTACTACAATATTGATTGCAATCACTACAATATTGATTGCAATAAAGATTATAATAATTGTATTATTATCACAATTATTCTCAATCTGAATGTAATCATGATTGTTATTTTCGTAATCATTGCCAACTATAGTGTTATACCCCCTACACGGTCGTTCTTGTTAATTGTATGGCAAAAGACATTCCACTTACTCATTCCGATCAACAACTAAAATTAGTTCCAACAATTGTAAATTAGTTTTTACGGAGGAATTGAGGTCAAATTTAATCACAAATATTTAAAATAAACAATAATGCTATTAGACTACTTTTTTCTTTTTGAAATGTTATTAGCCATTTCATGCTTCATTGTCAGTACACGCTCACTGTGTAACTTAAGACAAATATTATTCCTTTTAGGTAGAATATTGTTTCTGAAATTAATCACTCAGATCAATATCCTAATTTTTACAATAAAACTCTGTAAACAATCAATTTCGTTTACATGTAGGAGTATATGTATTACATTTTAGATAAATTATGAAAATTATCCATGTTATAAATCAAGACAAAATCGCATTCTTCGGAATATGCATTTATTCTTAACCTAAGTATCACTTTTAAAAAATTTGTGAATTTATATTTTGGTAAATCATGTAATACCTCAATCTACCTAAAGTGAAATAGTATTTATAGTTAACGTTATTATATGTTACATCATATTGTACATAAACATATTAATCCTAATGATCCTGTAATAACTTCTTTTGAACATATTTGGTCAACATGTATCATTGGTCATTTTATCACAACTGGGTGTGGAATAAAATGTTATATGAAGAACTTGTTACTCAATCCAATCAAATTAGCGATTCACATTTTTTATGGGTTGTTTGTAAGTTGAATGTCCGCTGATATAATTACATTGTTTAAATTCTATAAAACAAGATATTAATCCAATTTAGAAACAATGAATTATTTGACCTAAATCCATTTAATTACTTTTGTAATGCAGTCGACAAATGTTTGTTCAATATGGCGAGGACCACCTCTACATTTCCAATAAAATTATTCTAGAATCCTATGTAACTGCTTTTTAGTATACAAATTTTATTATTGATTTTTTAACTGAAACTAAACCGGTTAAATATTATTTTAACAAGGAATCCATAAATATTAGCATAAATATAAATAGATTCCTGTCTCTCTCTTTCTTAAGAATAAACAAACAGTCCATATCTATGAATATTAGCATTTAAAATAGGTTTCGACTTCTATTGAGATATTATATGCAATAAAGTTAATATAGCTTGCCATAAAGACAACTGTCTAATCTATACTTGTTATTTTACCATGTTTGAATTTACATTTCGGGCTAGAAATTCTCCATTTATGTATTGATCTAAGATACTTATTTAATGTTTGTCGCTTTATTGATTAAAGATATGACAATATCGTTATAAGGTATGAATTTGAGGGGAGTAATTTTAAATTATCTCAAGATTCCAATCCCTAAATAACATAATATTGTTGATCCCTTTTACCCATTATATGTTGAGTTTTTTAAACATCTCAACTTTTTTTAAAACCTATAATTTCTATGGAACTTGGTAAATATGATTTATTATGAGCTAATATGCAAAAATATTATTTATACAGCAAAAAATATATCGCAAATATTTTCCAGTTTTAAATTGAGCAGCAAACAGTAGACTACAAAAGATTCGCATGAAACTGGAATGCGAATCTTTACCACAATAGTAAATCAATCAAACGACAGAAAAAGTAATAGAAATATATTTTTATATTATATATATTAAAAAAAAGAAATGATTAATGTACATATCTTACGGTAATAAGATCAACAAATGATATAATCAACATTTACAAACAGTTAATCAGAATGAAATGAGGCTTATACTTTAAAGAGAAACATCGGTTATGCACATAAATCTTAATCAACCAAAAAACAAAACAACTATAATATAATTCCAACAAAGAACTCAAGAGTGAATGAAAAAGTTAGTCACGGATAAAAATGTATTGCCATTATAAAAATTATGGAACGATAATTGACAAATTAGACAAAATAAAGAAAATCAATAATATACTATCAAAGTCTTCCAGACTGTCCGTAACCTAACCTATCAATTCGGGGAATTCTAAAACTCTTTAAATCATTATACATTCGAATGTAGCATCGGATAATGTAAAATACCCTAACAGTTGAGGATAGAGTAAATCTAATTATACCAGAGGTCTAACTTAAGAGCAGAAAGGACAATTATGATTAATATATTACGTTATTTCATCTACAGAGGAAACAAGCTTAATTGAAATAAAATATTGCTAAAAAACAACGCAGAGAGCATAAATTTGAACACCATTCGGAGTAAGTTTTGCGAGTCAGTAAACTCTTGTGAAATAGCACAGCCGGTCAGATAGAGAAGAAAGGATGGCTGAATAGACAACCAATGCATGCGCAAAGGAGGAGCAAATAATGTTGATCCTCTGATTAGTACGGAACAATGGTACGGAACAGACCAGGCACACTGCAGATGGTCATCAGCCCACACGGTACTCGTAGAAATTGCAGAGTTGTTCGGAGAAGTTCCAGCCGGCAAAGAGGGATATAATGTAGATGAGGAATAGTCCGGTCATTGGGTAAAGGATCATTTCAGTGCGCCGCAGGAATTGGAGGTCTTTGGAGAGAGGGAGAGAGAGCGGGATATAGATAGATAGAGAGAAACAAATACATAAGGGAAGAGAGAGAGAGAGATGTTGAGATAGAGAAAGATATAAGGAGAGAGAGAGAGAAAGATGTTGAGATAGACAAAGATATAAGGAGAGAGAGATGTTGAGATAGACAAAGATATAAGGAGAGAGAGATGTTGAGATAGACAAAGATATAAGGAGAGAGATAGAGAAAGATATAAGGAGAGAGAAAGATTTTGAGATAGACAAAGATATAAGGAGAGAGAGATGTTGAGATAGAGAAAGATATAAGGAGAAAGAAAGATGTGGAGAGAGAATGAGATCAGAGAACAGAAAGATAAGAAAGAGATGTCTGCATACGGACACTTTGAAAAAGTCGAAATGCAAGGTGTATTATACAAATGAAAGGTACTGTAGTACAACATAATAGTAGAGTAATAATATGTAAAACAATATCATGAAACTAGGATTAAATATTATTTGTACTAAAACAAAAACATTTGAAATGGTAGCTCTTTCTGTATGCCTGTATGGTTCCTGTATTGCTCTCAAACATAAAATCCAAAATTAGCCGAAATGTCTCAATTGAAAGGCCACAAGATCTGGAAAACATAGCTGCATATATGCATTTCTAAAGTGTTTGTATTAAATTATACAATGAAATCAAAACAGAAAACCTCGAGAGATCATATAAGTCTAGAAAAATCCCTAAAGACCAAAAAAAATTATGCAATTAATAAGAGATTTGTATATGTTACAGTTCTAGTAACGAAACATTTTAAAAGGAACTCAAAATGAAAGATACCTCAAGTAATGAGTAAAGAAATAGATGTCTAGAAGTATTTATCGTGGTTGAAACGCGCCCCTGCCTATGTACAATGTACATATATTTTCAGAGCTGTACTTACTTTTGTAGCCCAAGAATGTGATGTAGATATAGTAGAGGATAGCGACCAACCAAAACGTGTTACCAAGCAACCTTGAGATGATCCAACTGTTGAGAATTATCGCTGTAATTGACAAGAGACAAATTGGTTAAAATTGTGGAGTTTGACTTAGTATAAATATTTCTAAAGCGTTTATAGCTTTTTACTCATTAAGATTAAAATGATGTCCTCTGTTGATATTATGATGTAGAAAAATCAAAATATTAAACATTTATCAGCCGCTTTCTTCTACTTTTATAATTTTATTTATTAAAGTATACTTTACAAACTTTACGAAATTTGATGTTGATAAAACATGATGGGCAAAATATATGCCGATTGTTATCACTATTGCTTAAACTTTAAATTACTTCATAGGTAAAAATATTAGTGACGAGTTAGTGAATAATAAATATGACCTCCCTCTTCACCGGCAAACTTTGGATAGATGAACAACGGTAGAGGATTAAAACAAATGTAGGTACATTATTTCCAAATCAATTTTAAATCCCTGGTTTTTAGGTCAAATTAAACAATAACCAGAAGTCTTTTTTTATTTAAAAAAATCACTAAATTCTACTCTAAATACTATTTTTACAAATGTACATAAACATAGACTTAAGTGATAAATTCCATCACAATTAAACTGTCAATATAGACCAAACATAAATCAAACTAAATATTTAAAATATAGGTCCAAGACAGAATATAATGTCGATATTTTTTCACACTAAATAAAAAATAGTGTTCATGGTTTTAAGGTAAATTCATTTCATTTTACAATTAAATTTAATTCCGTTAGAGACAGTTTGTCTGCATATATATATATACAGAAAGTGTGTGATAGAGATAAGAGAGAATGAGATAAAAACAGTGCGAAGAAGGACATGAACGACCAAGACAAAAAAGCTAGCGAGACCATAGAAAGATGAGATGAGCCGTTCCCAACACTTGAAAAGCACAAGCTTAAGTAGGGGAGGGCAGAGGTGGAATAAAGAGGCACTCAGCCTGGCCGAGCTGGCCACTCAAGTGTCTCGAGAGGATCGGATGTTACCCAATTGAGGAGAAACGGATCACCGCTCAATTAGCCGCTTAGATCACCATCATGTCGGGCTCGGCAGGCTTACTTCAATATGTATGAGAAAAGTTTAAACTCAAATTTAATGTTGAGAAATGTACGAATTTTCGTTCGCTGTTAGAATAAACTAAACAATTTATTGCAATCAGTATTAACTACTATGAAACTTGATAAGAAACTCGTGTTTGTTACAAAAATGTAGTAAATGTTTCCATTTTGACAACAAAATGTTTACACTAAAACGAAAGTCAAGCTACGTGACGTTTAAGGTAGCTTTTCATCGAAAGGAACCCATCAAACATACTTGAAGGCGATCGGTGAAGAACTGATAATATAGGTAAAGATTTGTGTCAAAAAGGATTTTATATATTATGTTTTAATTTTCAAAGTCAATCACACTTAGCTCCTCCTGCCTTCATGTTTATAGTCATCAATAAATAAATAAACATTTTGAAGTTAATCGGGATTACAGAGCCCAGCGACAACGATCATGTCTAACAGTCCTAAATATATAACAACAATATCTAACAGAGAGAAATTGAACCACTCAATTCTATAAGGCCAGGGGGACATTTTAGATGCGTCTAATAAATATCTAACAAATATCTACCACAGAAAATTCTAAATAGCAGAAATGTGCTTCTAAGTAAAATGCGCCAGCATCAATCTTAGAATAAGGATATGCATACGTTAAGAATAAAATAGAGAATCTGGCGCTGAGAAATAATGGATTCGAGCCACGAGTTTAAACAGAATCACTACATTTACAGGCATCATCACAACCAGTGGTATAAAACTGGTTAAACATTGTGGATCTCACTATTGATTTAACATCAGTTGAATCTGATTGGACACTCAAAATATACTGGCAACTTTTTTATCTCTCTGTGGGTGAGAGGAAGTCATCCAGATACACTCTTCGCTTACTACTGATGCAAAATAAACCCAAATACCACCGAATTTGCCAAATAACCGTCTCAAGTGATCAAACCACAAAATCAACTCACAGAATACCAAACTATGCGATTCTATCTTGGAATTGAGAACTTCAACAAATCAACGTATACCCGTACTCTCCCTCCTAAATTGGAGTCGATTAGTTGAGACGACGAGAAGCAACACTTTAAGATGACAAACCGGTGATAAAACAGGAGCAGATGTGGGGTAGGCAAATGTTATAGTACTGACTATATAACCGCGCTTGGAGGAGGCAGAACTTCAATTTCACTAACAGACGTCCTAATCAGGAGAGGACTAGTAATCGATAACTACTATATAATACAACTCACGTTGCATCGAACTGTCGACTATATCTCCGTTTAGAGAAGAGGTAAGAATAGATTAACCGAATCATAGGAGGCAGGGTCTGCCGAGAATCGCAGGGGTTCATTAACAAACGAAACAGAATTCTATGGTCGATTGTCCATCGTTTTGATTTGTATGTATCTGGCGACAACTTTGGAATAATGAAATTTATATTAACGCCGTGTAAAATAAGCTTGTTACTTACTATACATAAGTAGTTCACAACTTTTACACAAACAGTATTAGTTGGCGAAGTAATGTTCACAATATTATTTAAGCAAGGACATTATTATTTCGTGTCTCACATTTTGTTTTTTATATTCATATAATATATATATTTCATTTTAGTAAATATGTATTTCAGACCCTTTGACCATCCTTCATTTTAGGGAGTACAAATAAAATGTATTTAATGTACGAAATTTGACACCGAAATTAAGAATTAACTCTGCCTGGCTCGAAGAATCTTTACTGGAATTATTTTAGTTATAGTTTAAAATTCTTGTATTCTTTATAAACATTGGTTACTATAAACAAATATATATATTTTCACATGATATATATTACTAATATTAATGATTGTATAAATTATTTTATTCTTTACATCCTTTTATTTATTAATTAGATAATTACGAAATTTTTTAAATCCATATGAGAATTGCGACTTTACATTAGTACGCAAAACGCAAGATCCCCAACCCTCTCAAAAATCAGATTTATTTATCTAAACGTAAAAACTAGGCGCCTTACACGATATCTAGAGGTGCAAAGATTAGTTTTGTGTAAGTAAATATTGATTAAATAGTATTATCCGAAAAACACTATCATGGCTAAATGAATGGCCAGAATATGATGAAGACAATTAAAAACAATAGTTAAACACTTTTTGACAATTTAGTATTTGCTTTTAATACCTTTATATACATGTTATATACTAATATAGCTGTATGTATAATATATAACGAAACATATCACGCATATATTTTATCAAAAATACAGTTAGAGAAACATGTTTAATTTCAAAATAAAATTAGTGTTTGGCAGTGAATTAGGTTCAATAATATTAGAATGTTACAAAAAATGAAATCGATCAATGGGAAAAATGGTCAAAAAATCGAATAAACACGGTTGAAATATACTATATGTATAACTAAAATAAATAATGTTTAATCCAAAAATGTTAATTGTTCATAAATGTTCACAATAAACGATACATACTTTCTAGAATATTTTACAAGTTTGAGGGTCCAACATTCCACACCATTCGTTAGCCACCTGTTCCCCTTTTGTAATAATTAATTCCAAATATTAGTTACACGTATTCTGTCCCCAGTTCCCATCACGTTACACTTAAAAAAATTAAAATCGAAACTGAAACTGGGTGGTGTCGATTTCTTCGTGTGGATATAATATAAAGATTTCCAATACCCATTCTGTTCATTGGATTTGGTAGTCAGCATTTTCAATCCACAGTTTTGACTTGCCATCTTATCATTCCAAGCCTGTTTTATAGACTATAATAAGCCATTCTTAAATGTTGAACATATTCTAAATATTTGTAGTTTAATGAAAACAGATTATCTTTTTTTAACTTTTCTGCAGGTCGGTCGTGAATTTTTTTACTTCATTTGGTATAGTCGCTTTTCGTGATTTCTTTGAATTGATTTATTTGAATATTCGTGATTTCGTGAATTCGTGATTTTTTTCATTTTCATTTGTTTTGTAGTTGTGTTAGGGAATGGAATATTATTTACAACAAAATTGCGCAAAGGGTAACACCGCAATGCAAATACAGTAAATTTGCAGTAAAACTTTACCCAAAGTGAAATTTAATTAAATGTATGAAATTGTTGTCTTTTAATTGATAAAAAAGAGAGTGAGATTGTCATCATGTGGTTTCGGAGAAGTAATTAACCGTTCAAAGTTTCTCAGATGATAGCAAAACTTTTTAATTAAAGGCAATAAAGCAGCGCTCCAATTCAGAAAAAAAAAGTTTTCAAAATTGGCTATTCTAGATTTTGATTATTTTTATTCAGGAAGACAGAAAAAAGAGTCAAGTCAAAGAAGAAGAAGAAAAACTAAACAAAAAACTTGAGAAGATCACAAGGTTCATAGAATCGCCTCCTCTCTTCAGCCAATGCTCCACCTGAATAGTCTTCTCCCCTCAATGACGTCACACACAACTACACAAGCTAGCAGCAGGTTTCCCCGAGCAAGTTAATCACTTGTTCACCCAGGCAGACGGGAGCCAATTAGCGGCAACGAGGCTGTTCCCTTCCCTTCCCAGGAAGGCAGGCCAAGCGCCCCCCCTAAGGGGGTGGATATAGAATGATGATGGTCTTGCGGTGTTTCGGGAACTAGAGCTGGAATCGGGACTGTAGGCTGCTAACTGCATTCTCTGCGCTGATGATTGCAGACATCTTTGTGTAATATTATATACCTTTGCGAGCGTTCTCTCAGATGAGGTGAGGTGATTCGGTTTGTTTGTTTCTTTAAAGTTGCAAATGTAGTATTGAGTGTTGTCACGCGGTTGTGCTATAGCTATACAAAAAGGCACAGTATACCTCCAAGATGGTAACGCATGATCAGTTTTGAGAAACATTTCTAAGTGGCAGGACAGGGAACATTCGACAAATATTTAATAAAATGAGACCAATTTGGTAACTAATATGTAAAATTAGTGTAATTTTATGCGATTTTCTTGAACGATAATTTCCCTAACAATATCAACCAAATCAGTGTGGGTTTTAAAAGGACATATTATGGTTTGTTTGTAATTGTGTCATTTTAAATGGATTTTTTTATATATTCTGGATTTGAAAACCATAATATAATTTCTAACAATAATTAAAAGGCTAAAAATATAAATTTTAAATAATGAAAAATAGAAATCTTAACTGTTAAAACAAAGGTGATTCTGCACGAGACGGAACAAATACATTAAAAAATAAAATTTCTTATTGAAATAAAGTCAGTATTCCCATTACTACGTGTTTAAAAGCTACTCAATACTTATTCAAAACAACTTCAGCTCAACCTATCTTAATATTATGTATAATATCGAGCAGCGTATTACTTTCCAATCTCTTCAGTTTTTCTGAAGATTTTTCAGTTTTCAACATTTCGGCCTTTTGTATGATATAATAACGGACTAATTCGATTCTGAACGGTACATATGTTTATGTTACCGTTATTAAAGCATGTTTTGGATATGTCGCGGTTACCTAAGAAAATGTTTAGATTGATGTCTTGTTGCAGTTTTAATAGCGCTGTTGTAATACACCGCGGTTAAAACGTTAATTTCACCATAAATACGAATCATATTTGTTATATACAATAAAAAATGTCGTAAAACAACAGATATAATATGCTAATACTGAAATAGAATTTCAGCTTTTTTAAATACGAATAAAAATATTTCCTCAAAAGAATAAGATATTAAAAAATTATAAGATTTTCCCTACATTGAATGAATCATTTTGATTTCAATAAACCAGTAATACGAAATCAGACTTTTATGAAATTGGTGCACTAGAAACGAAGCCGAAAATTGATGAAAACTGCATATTTATGCCATCCAGGACGTTGGCAGTTTGTGAAAAAGTATAAAAAATTAAATTCTATTATTGTGAATGATTTTACAATTATTTGAGCCGTTTCCATATTAATTTAATGATTATAATGACCCAGAAATCCTGATTTTATTTATTTTTAGTTTGTATTCAGTTGTGGATTTAACAAAGAAATAAAGAAGTAAATTACATTTTAAAAAGGATTCAATTTATTTGGTTATTATAAATGAATATTTCTTATAAACGTTATCGCATTTTATGAAAGAAACTACACGTTACATAATAAATAACGATGTATGAATACATATGATTCTACAAACTGCCTATACTACTTATCAAACAGCGAGTAGAACAAATATTAAACAATTCAAATTCTTCAATAACATCATTTAGATTTAATCAAACAGTTTCATATGCGTATCTATTAACATGTCCAAGATTAGCCCGCATGCTAGAAATTCCTCACCAAAACAAAATTGTGGAGTGAATTTAATGCGATTTTCATCCCTGTTGCTACTGTATTTAACGGATTTTCTTCACTTACGTTCGTTAGTTACTAAACAAAGACTTCATACCTACCAACCTAGTAGAGCGGAAAACCTGGACATGGGGATGGACACTTTTTTTTCAAGACGTTGTATTTTTTTAATGAAATTGATAAGAACGGCCTGATTTACAAAATACATCTTAAAATTAAGGGACATTTCAACACATTTCTTTGGACATCCCGGAACGGTTTGTCAGGTATGCAAAGAGTAAGTAGAATAACACAAAACAGCATAACAACAACACACAACTCACTATACAAGAAGGGCAACTGCAGGAGATGCAGGATCATCAGCAGTGGGAAGAAGGCGTTGAGGTGGACATCGAAGGCGTAGCCCCACTCAACGTCGGTATCCGAGGGAAGTCCCGCCGGCCGAAGCACTCGATTGGCCAGCAGCCAGAAGAGTGTGGCTATTAGGAGGCCCACTCCAATGCAGTCGATGAACACAACCCACAGCACGAATATGAGGAGGTTGACAAAGCCGAACCCCAACACGAGGGAGAAGCCCATGGAGGTGCCTA